>PVJI01005667.1:16783-94054 GCA_004026765.1 Micronycteris hirsuta | reverse complement strand
CACCCATTCTAGGCAGAAGGTGGAGACAACACGCAGCTCAAGTTCCTGGAAACCACCTCTCCCTTCGGCCTGTCTGGGGCTCAGGAGCCACCGGCCCCACTGAGCCCACCACGGCCCGCTGACCCAGCTCCCTGGCCCGGGGCCTCGCGAGCTCCTCACCACCCCCCACCTGCTGTCTTCTCTCTGATCAAAGAGCCCTGGCAGTGCCCCTCCGGTGGCAGAGCGGGTATCAGCCCCCAGGTGGTTGGTCTCCGTGAGTGTGGTCTCCCCCACCCGCTTTCCTGCTGCCCACAGGCCCTCACCATCACTGCCACTCTTCCCTGGCTCCCGGGGCGCCCCACCCCAGGTGCCGGGGAGACACAGATCTGGGAGGTGCTGCTGGGCCTCTGGGGCGGGGAGAGGGGGAGGACAGTCCTGGGGAGCAGAACTGACCTCATGACACAGCTGGCCTGAGCCAGGGCCAGGGGACAAGGGGCTGCCTGGGCTGAACTGTGACCCCCCGTAAATGAGACTTTGTGAAGTCCAGAAAGGAGTCTTGCCTGTGAGCGGCCAGCCTGGCCAGCATGCCTGAGTGACCAGCCCAGGCCTCCGCGCCCCGCCCCGCCCCGCCATCTGTGTGGACACAGACCCCCCGAGGGCCCGCCCCAACCCTGCTCCGAGGAGCTTGCCTGGAAGACGTGGAAGCCGATGGGGTGGCAGTCGCCGTCCGGGCAGTGCTGGTGCAGAGAGATGCGGACGCAGCGGGGGCCCGCGCCCTCCGGGACCGAGAGGGGGAAGCAGGGGTTGCTGGGGAAGGAGGCGAAGTTCCTGCTGCCCCCTGCCGTCTGGCCGGCCCGCCAGGAGCCCTGCAGCTGCACGGTCTCCCACTCCCCTGCCGACGGGGCCACCCTGGGGTCCGGACTCTGGGCCCCCATCTTGACGGCGCTGCCGAGAGACAAGCACAGGCCAGCGCTGGAGGCGTAGCCCGGCCGCCTCAGCCACAGCAGGACCCGGGGGATGGCCTGAACCCGCCCCTCACCTGCTGACCCTCACCTGAGGGAGACGCTCCCGCTGGAGAAGACCCGGAGCAGAAACTGCCCCGGCACGCCCTTCAGGAAGGTGCTGGGGACGGCCAGGTAGTAGCCGGGGGCCAGCTCACAGCGGAGGTGGACCTCCCGGTCATACGCATGGCAGGCGGTGCCGGCCACAGGGGGTGCGGACAGGACCCTGGGCAAGCTGATCCGCCGCTTCTCCACCTGCGGAGAGGGGGCCGCGTGGGAACTCGGGCACTGCCTCATCCCGCTCCGGCCTCAGGGCCTCCCTTCAAGGGAGCTAATGCAGGGAAGCACCTGCCTCCCAGGGGCTGGCCAAAAGCTCAGCCCTCCCGCTCCGGGAGAACCCCAGGTGGACAGGACCGGGTCCCTAGGCGCGGGGGCCCGTGGCTGCTGGGGAAAAGGCCTGCCAGAAGCCAGTTCCTGGGAGGACAGCATGGAAACCTGTCCCACGCCCGCGAAGGGGTGGGGACACGGTGACGTGAGCCGTCCGAGCTGGGCAGCACAGGCGTGTCCTCACACCGGCCACGTTCTGTCCCCAGGGGAGCAGGACAGGCGCCTGCATCAGGGGCCAGGCAGCTCCTTGGACAACCTCTCAAGATTAGGTGTCACCACCTACTCAGCAGGGAGGGGACTGAAGGAGCAGGGAGGGTGAAGTGGCAGCCCTGGCTCACAGGAAAGAGCTGCGGCCAGGAGCCCATGGGCTGTCCTGCCGGTCAGCTCTGCCGGGGCTTCGGTTCTGGATTCCTCTGGTCCAGACATGCCCGGACGAGGCAGGCGTGCAGTCCTGCCGACTCAGATCTGTGCTGGGTCTATGGGGCACCAGCGGGCATGGGACCCCAGAAAGACCAGGGCAGGTGGGGATCCTCCCGTCCCAGACCCCAGCCCCAGTGAGTGGGACACTGGCCCAGTGGACTTACCTTCCAGAGATGCAGGCCCACGGCCGGATAGTCCTTGCTGGGGACGCTCGCCGGGCTCCATGCGGCATGGCCGTCCCCCTCCGGTGCCCGGGCCTGGCCGGCCCAGCCTGCCGTGCGCCCCCTGGGCCTCTGCAGGACTGCGACGCACACCTCACTGGGTTCCGAGACCCGCAGCCAGAACTTGGGGTTGCTGGGAAAGCTGCTGTTGTTGCGGCAGCCCCCCGCGGACTGCCCCTGGACCCAGGCCCCCGGCAGCTCCTGCGTGTGGCTCAGCACCTTCTCTAGGGCGGGAGCACACCTCACGTCGGGCTCCCCACCCTCCCACACCAGCCCCTGACCCTGGGCGCCGCCGCAGGGGGACACGGGCGCCTACTGCCTGACTTCAGAAGGCCGAGTCCATCCAGGGCGGGGTGCTGGTTACCTGAGTGGAGGCTCTGCAGGTGGCCGGCCTCCGTGACCGGGTAGCCAATGGTGACCTCGTCAAACTCGCGGAGAAACTCCTCCTCCTCCACCCAGAACTCCCCCTCCTGGAGCTGGGAGAGCAGGGCCTGCGAGGCCCCAGGGTCCACCCGGCTCCACCCTTCGCCCCTGGAAGGGAGCTTGGGTCAGTGGACAACTCTCCTCTGAGTGACAGCACTGACCATGGGGGGTCATGGGGGCCTGGGGGGGCACAGGGCGTCCTGAGAGCCACGGCCCAGCCAGCCCCTCGGGCCCAGCTCCACAGCCCCTCCCCACGCCTGGGCCTGCTCTGGGCTGCACTTTGCTCAGGGCCACCACCTCTCCTCCCACCATGTGGCTGGCTGAGCAGACGGTCAGTGAGCAGTGACGCTCGCCTGTCGCCTCAGGCGGAGCTGAGTGTGGGACCTGCCCTCCACCACAGCCACCTAAGGGGACTGTCCCAGTGCCCTCGTCCACCAGTGATGGGTCTTGAAGCCGAGCTGAGGACGGGGCACACGCACCCCACAGGCCCTTGTCCCTCAGCCTGGCGGGGTGTCTACTGTTCCACAAACACCCTCCTGTTTGTGGAACAAGCAGGCCTTGCTGGGACCACCGAGCACTGTCCGACCACAGACACCACCACAGGCCCCTGCTGGTGTAGCTCAGTGGATAGAGTGCTGGCCTGCGAACCAAAGAGTTGCAGGTTCGATTCCCAGTCAGAGCACACGCCTCGGTTGTGGGCCAGGTCTCCAGTGAGGGGGCTCTCGAGAGGCAACCACACATTGACGTTTCTCTCCCTCTTGTTCTCCCTCCCTTTCCCTCTCTCTAAAAATAAATAAATAAAATTAAAAAAAAAAAACAAAAAAAAAACCCCAAGTGGAAAAGAAACCACCGCAGAACCAGGCAGGGCTGTGGTGCCCAGGTGCCCGCACCCTGCCCCACGACAGCGAGTTCCCTCAGCCCGCACTCACCCCTCTCTCCAGGGCCCCTGCCAGCACCGCCGGCCCCAGGGGTTCTGAATGCGCAGCAGCAGGATGCTCTCACCAGCCTGGCCCTGCAGCTCGTGCAGGTCCGAGACAATGAAGGCATGGAACTCCCCCAACTCCCTGGCCCCTGGGCGAGGAACGGCTCTGTCACAGGCGGGGACCCCACACTGGGGGCCGGTCCAGCCCACCCAGCTGTGGCCCCACTGACCCTGGGGCTTTCCTGACCACCGTGGACAGTGAGCTCAGCAGCAGCCTTAGCCAGCTCAGAGTTCCAGCAAGGGGCCCGGGTCCGGACTTCGGCTTAGCTGGACCAGGCCTGGCAGAGCTCATCCCCTTCTTGGGGTCTCAGTCACTGCCTGGGTGGATAAGGGACCCTGGCTGGACCATGTGGCCGTGCAGGATGCCTGGCGCAGGACCAAGTCTCAAAAGCACCACTCCCGGCACTGTCACTAAGGGTCTGTCACCGCCAAGGGACAGGGAGGCCTCTCGAGAAGACCAGCTGGGGGTGGTCAGGCAGTGGGAGGACCGGAGGCCTGAGGACAATTGACTCCACTGCCCAGAGACCAGGGACAGGCGACACAGGAGCAGCCAAACAGGACGGCCCCTGCGGCGGGGCGGGGGGAGGGATGGGACCCAGAGCAGAGAAGAAACGCTTGGACCGGCTCTGCACCCGCCCCGCTTCACTGGGCTCTGGGGTACCTGCGGCAGTCCCTCGTCTGCCTCGCCCTCAGGGGAGGAGCCTACGCACACACCAGGGCAGCGTAACTGTCAACGGGGTCAGTTTGTTTCGATGGTCAGTTTTTGAGCAAAAACTCACTGTGAAAGTAAGTCTAAACAGGAAAGTTTTACGCATAAAGCGCTGTGTTACTTATAACAGCACGAGACCAGGAAGACTCCCCCCCCACCCTGCCTTCCCAGCGTTCAGGGGCGGGCGCACGGAGCTGCGGCAGGTGGGCCAAATGAGGTGAGACGTCAATGACGTTCACGTGACACAGACGCCGGTGCAGCACGCGGGACGCAAAAAGTGCGCGCTTATGGAAAGCTTTGAAAGCTGACTCTGCAGGCTGCCAGCTGAGCCAGAGACGGTGCCACCACATGCGTCCTGACCGTCTCCGCACGGCGGCGACCCCCCCCCCCCAAGCTCCTGCCCACCCCAGGATGAGTACTGGTCAGGGAGAGGAGGCCCCTCCCTTTGGAGAGGGGCAGGAAGCAGGAGGAGGCCACACAGTTGGACACCAGCTCAGGACAAACATGCACACACCTCCCAGCGCCCAAGGGCGCGGCCGCCGCACCTGCTCTGGGGCTGAACACGGAGCAGCTGATGGGACACCGCTGCTTGAGGCCAAGCAGCTGCCGACACATCCTGGGCTCCGGGCCGCCGGGCCCCTCCTGCGGGCTGCCGCTGCGGGCCAGGTCCTTCAGGCTCCATCTCTCTGCCAGGCCGCCAGTGAGGTCCACCAGGGCATCTGCCACCTGCCCTGCCCACAGGTGCTCGTAGGACCCGTGGACCCTGGGAGACAGGCAGCGAGTGAGCCTCAGCACAGGCGCAGCGTGCCGCCTCTCTCCTACCCCCCCAAGTCTGCGATGCCCCGAATCGTCCTCCGACTCCCTACCCCGCCCGCTTCAATCCTTTCCCTTTCCTGCCGCCTCACCCTCACCATGGCCACACGCAATCGTGCCCTCACTGGCTACCACGCAGTGTCCCAGCAACGTCCTGCTGCCTCTGCCCACACGCAGACACCCTCCCGCACCCCTCATGCAACCCCAGGCGGGGACACGCGCTCCTGTTGCACAGGCGGCAGCCCCCCTTCCTCTGTGCGAAGGCCTGCCCATGGGCCCGCCCGAGCACTCCTGAGGGAGGGGCCTCCGCCCAGACTCCTCAGGGGGCTCGGCCGGGCCACCACAGACAACGCTGACACCCAGACGGCCTCTTTTCTCCCGAACGGCCTGCAAGGGCCGCCTGTCCCCAGTGGTGAGGAACAAGTGGGTGGAAACACCTTTCTTGTTGGGGTTTGAGAACAGAGAAAGGAAGAAAACACATGTCCACTCGTTACACCCAGCTGCGCAACGAGGGCTGGGAAAGAGAGGTGACCCCAGGCCGGGAACCAGAGTTTCTGTCTTTGGACCGGTCAGCCCCACCCCAGGACTGGCCACCAGACGCTTGGAAGTGACAAGGGAGCTGCAGCCCCGGGGGAGCAGAGCCGTGCCCCTGGGCAGCCTCGGGCGCGTACTTGGCGTAAGCCTTCTCCAGGAGCGGCAGCCAGAACACGTCCTCTCTCTGGCACCGGGAGAAGCAGAGTCTCCCTGCAAGACAAGGTAGACGGTCATCTATGGTCACCTCCACCCAGCGTCCAAACTGCCAAACTTGACAGGCGAAGGAGCCACGGTACGTCTTGTCGAGCCAGCTCGGCTGTCCGGGAGGGATGACCTGCCGCGCACAGGGAAAGGAAAAGGAGGCCATGAGACCAGCGCCATGCAGCACCCTCCAGGCGTCCCAGCCAGACTGCGACCGTGCTGTGCCGTCCCCCAGCGCCCTGCGGTGGGCAATGGTCTGATCTCACGCCACACTCGGGGTCAGTGCTCATGGGAAACCACCCCGTGGACTGAAGTCCACAGACGTGTCAATAAAATAAAAACCACAGTGAGGGAGCCAAGTGTCTCACAAAGCTTGACGTCAACCTTTACGTTCTCCTGTCCCAAATGGGCCCTCGACCTGAATCCAAAACAAACATGACTTTTACAAGCATGAGAACCAATTCCCAACAGACTTGGCTGCAGACAGCAGGTCACCGCGGTCATGGCAACCGCCCCACCGGAGCTGGGAGCTCCGCACCACTGCTCAGCTGGACCCCCGTGCTCACTGCCGGGCTTGGTGCTCTGACCCAAGAGGCAGTGGGGGCCGTACCAAGATGACTCGTGTGGTCCTGGCTCTGCACCCACTGGCCAGAAAACCAGTGACAACGGTTCCAGTGCCCTCAGCAGTGAGACAAAGGCCGGAGCCGGTGACACGGTGTGTCTGGTGTGGGCCTGGGCCGCGGGAGGGGATCTGGACGGGGCTCCACTACCAGTGGCCGCTGCTGCGCTCCTCAGCGACACTGAGCGAGGAGCCAGGCAGAAGGCCGTGGAGGCTGGGGTGGGGGGCGGTGAGCGAGCAGCCCTCCTATACCTGCAGTGGCTGCCGAGCACCAGACACAGTTTTAATCATCTTTGGCCAATTTATATTCAAAACCTGTTCAAAGTCAACTAGCTAAGGAAGCTTATCCTAAACCAGGGCACAGGCTGCCTCGGCCAGCTCCTTCGGATCCAGGCTGGCGCACCTGTCTTTTCAGTTCACAGGACAGTCCCGGGGGCAGGGGAAACAGAGCCAGGTGGAGAGCTCCCCTGTGGGAGAGGGGGCCCCTGAGGCTTGGGAGCCGAGCACGAGCTCCCCATTGCCTTGTCGAGCAGCCTGGCAGAGCCCCACAGAACAGGGGTTCAGCTGTCTGCCCCCCTTCCTTCCTGTGCACAGCAGACAGGAAGACAGACACCTGGTCCAGGAGGTGCCGGCTCTTCTGCAGGGCAGCGCAGGCGCACAGGAACCAGCAGTCCCCCAGCAGCCCTTGCTTCACCTGCCCTTCCTGTGGGTTATCTGGAAACATCCGGGGTGTGGCACAAATTTCCTGAAATAAAGAAAATTGTGCAGAGTTACAATGTGCCTCCTGGCTAGTCTTTAAAACAGAGCACCCAGGACTGAGGTGACAGGCTGGGGGCCCTTCTGCTCAGATTACGGGGTCCCTGTCTCCGTCTACCTTTTTTAGTTGACAAAACCCCCAGCTCTGGATGATGCTACCCCACCTCTCGAAACAGCTAAATGCTCACCTGGAAAGCAGTTTCACTTCCAATTCCTAGCGGTCACTCTCGAAGGGGCCCTCTGACCTGCTGGACACCCCAGCGTCTCTGACGGGCGCTGTGCTGGCACCGCGGACCAGCTCCACCTGCTGCGCTCCGCCTGTCCCCAGGCAGCCTCACCTCGGGCTGCGGTCAGAAGCCGCCTGACCTGCCTGGACTCCTCCTATGACCCCTCCCTCTGCCCCATCTGTGGGCATTGTCCCTGCAGTATAAGGCACAGGGGGACACTGCCCTCAGCACCACTTCTCTCTAGAATTCCCTTTGCTGACAACCTTCGGGAGCGAGCTGTCACCCCTGCTCCCTCCCTCCTGCTCCCTCTCAAGACACAGGCCTCTCTAGCTTCACACCTCCAACCGTCTTGACCAATGTCACCCCCGTGCTGTCACATCCAACAGGCATCTCTATGTCCTCATCTTTCCCAACTCATGATAGCATCAGAACAGTGTTGACTGTCCCCTGACCCCAGCAGTCCCAATCCCCCACATCAAGGCTCTGCTTAGATGGTCCTGCGCTCCCAATTCTGCACCCCTGCCTCCTGACAACACCAAGCAACACGCAAAACCAGCCCTAGACTCTCAGTCCCACTTCCCCCAGTACAGCAAATGGGACGACCCCCACCCAGGTGCTCAGGCCAGAAACCGGGAAGTCATTCGGATCCCTCCTTTATCCTCATCCTCTACTAGTAAGCGGTCACTAGGACGCATCAAAGTGCTAATAGCGTCAGGCTAACTGCGGCCCCTTCCGTCTTCTCCAGGACCACCACAATGGTGCGCTGGCACTCCTGCCCCAACCGCCCGTTTCCCACCTGGCAGGTAACACTGAGCTTCTTCACACCCACACTCAGCTGAATCATTCCTCTACAAAACACCCTCTCCTGGCTACCCACTGCCACCAAGATCTACTTTTACCCAAATTCTGCCAGTGTGACCTATAAGGCCCCCCAAGCCTTGGCCTGCCTCCTCCCAAACCCAGGAATGATTCACTCCAGGCAGAGCTGCCCCGGAAGGGCTCTGGCAGCCAGTACACCCACCCGAAAAGGCAGGCTTCTTCCATGGACAGTCTCACTCAGCACAGATAAGCCATTTCTAAAGATATCGACGTAGCACTCGACCCGACCAGAGCGTCCTTTTAAGCTGCCACCTTAAAAAGTTCACATCTGAAAGTGCAGGTGCACTACATCCGAAAGAGAAATCTGCACGGCCAAGTGGCTTTGTAGGCTCAGCCTGGCCCTCCCACCGGAGCATCAGAGGACCTCGCTGCTGCGAGCACAGGACACGGGGGAGCCATGCGAACTCGAGGCCAAGTCCGGGCTGGCGCCCTTCGGAGCAGACGCAGGAGGGGGGACTGGCTCTGCGCCTGTGAGCACGCTCCTTTCCCGGCGCCTCACTCTCCTTCAGAACCGAACACACACAGGTGCGGGCAGCGAGCGCGGGGGCCCGGCGCACCCGAGTAAGCTTCAGGAGAAGCTTCCACGTGAGGTCGGGGCCCTGGGAACCCCTTCCCGAGGACTGTAGCGCAGACCCTGCGGCCGCCCAGTGCCCACACCTCGCGGACCCGGCCCCCGTTCCCCCGCTCCGCCCAGCCTCCGCGCTTGCACTCTGGCAGGGCACAACATGCAGAGACCCGACCCAGGACCTCGCAGCCGCTCACCTGGGGCCGCTTCCACGTGAAGTCCTCCCGGAACTGGGCCAGCGGCGTGGAGAAGCTGGAGAAGAGCGAGGAGTCCGAGGCAGGGAAGGCAGCGTCCCGGAACAGCTCCCTGGCCGGCGCCCGCATCTTGGGCACCCTGGGCTCCCATGTGCAACCCGCGCTCGGGCGCCGAGAGCGGTCGAGGAGGAAGCACAGCCCGGCAGGAGGCCCACTCGGATGCCGTCCCCCGGCTGGCCGACGCTCCCCAGCTCCGCCGGACGCTCCACCGCTCGGTCGCCCCGGTAACCGTGGGTTTCCGAGGCTGCAGCCAACCGGGCGCGACGCATATAGTCACATGATGCCGCAGTTCGGGTAGGATTCCCAGCTCCCCGGGGGCGTGGCTTCCGACCTGGGCTGTCGCGAAGCTGCACTTTTCCTTCCGGGCCAAAGGGACCCAGAATTGTTCCGGCCGAGGTTCAAGCTCGACGGAGCCGGCGGCTGTGTTGTCCCCTGGGCTTGTGCGGGTCTGGCCGAGCCCTCGGGACCGCTTGCACTCGCGCGCTCTGGGGCCGAAGGTACCAGAGAGGCCGCCTCGGCCGACGTCGCGCCGTGGACTACAAATCCCAGCATGCAGCGCGGCCTCCAAGGACTAGCCTCTTCTTCCTGCCTGCGGTGACGGAGCCAATGGGAGACCCACTTGGGCAGTAGAGTCGCAAGCCGGACGAGGTGTCCCGGGTGTTGTTGCTGTGCCCAGAGGTCCTGGGGAATGAGATGGCCCGGGGCGGGGGCACGTCAGACGACCCTGGGAGGCTGGTTCAAGGCAACCTGGGATCAGACAGAGCAGGTAGCAGGGCTTCTGGTCCTGGTGGGCTGGACAGTGACCTGCTGGACGTGCGGCTATAGTTCGTGGCTGCTCGGTGCTGCGGGGAGGTGAGGGCAGTGATTTCAGGACCTGCTTGCTCAAGGACTCGCTCTTGCTGCAGAACCTGCACTTCGCCTTCCCTTCCTGCTCGATTCCAGGAAGGAAAGCGGCCAGCCAGAGACCTATTCTCTCCCTGCCCCTTCAAGCTTCTTGCTTCGCTGTGGCTGCTTTGCTTGGGCTCAGAAGTAGGTCCTTCAGGCTGGGGTGACACAGTGAGCTCAGAGGCCCAGCTTTTGAACCAGCAGTGGAGAAAGATTTAGTTTTTTATAGGCACTCGGTGACTAGTCGCGATTCAGAGAGACAGTGCCCGAGGGGCGTGGCAACGGGTGAGACAGCCCAGAGGCCCTGTGGAATTGCAAGGCCTGGCTTTGGGGACCGTCAGTTTAGGAAGCTTACAGGATTCGTAGTAAAAGGATGGCCTTACGCGCAGCCATGGGCGATCATGCAGAAGTGAGGGCTCCACCCCGGAGGGCTAGTTTGTATGCTCCTCACACATCCCACAGATAGGTACCACAGCCGCATTCTACAGACTTAAAAAGGAGCAGCAAAAGGAGGAGGTGGAGGCCCAGGGCAGTGGGACACCCGCGGCTCCATGAGTGGGGCAGCCAGCATTCCCACCCCAGGCAAACCCCATTCACTTTGCTTATTGCTACCGGAGGAGTGCATTCTTTTGGGGTGATGTTGTAGATTAAATTTTGGTTTTTTAACCCCCTTATAAAAATAATGTGGAAGTGCTTATCTCAGTCTGTTGGGATCTTGTTTCCAGGTGTATCCTTTCTTTGATTCAAATAAATTTTTATAAAAATTAAAATAACATGCTCCTTATAGGATGCCCCCCAAACTATTGCCCCCAAACGGTTGTGTGTTCCTAAGTTCTGTTATGAACACAATGCATGTAATCCCCAGAGTTGACTCTAGTCCTTTTGAGACAGGATAGTAAGAAGCTAGGAAAATTCCTTGGCAAGCGGCATAGGGAAACTGAGACATACCTGAACACGATGGCTGAGCAGTTTACAGCCAGATACAAAAGTTCACCTCCCTAGACAGAACACGTAGGCCTCCGTTGTATTTCAGCTCCAGGACCCCCAAAAGCAGCAAAACCAGGTGGGCAGATGCCAGAACCAACTGCAACGACTAAATGACCCCTGTTGTGGCACAGACTAATCAGTGGAGACTTCGACCCTGCAAGGGCACACGTGGGGGACTGATGATTTTTCAGAGGCCCTCCCCTGAGACTTCCCCTAAGGTTCCCGCGTGCAAGAAAGGGGTAAAAGCCTCAAGACAAAGGACCCAGCCCAGCTCTCCCTCTGGGGAGCACCTCGAACCATTCCCTTCCCCTTTCCCCACTTCTTTCTTCACATGCAGGCATCTCCTAAACTCTCAGGCAATAGGCAGCTGGTCCCAGGCTAATCCCCCGAACCTGTTCCCAAAGCCCCCTTTTGCCTGACTTCCCAATGAGCCACGGCAGCCCAGCCTGGGCTCTCCTGTTGCTTCCTCTATGCTAAATCCTTCCTTGTTTCACTGTCTGCAGCTTTAATAAATGGTTCCTCATAGTCACCTGGACTCATGTTTTGAAATCTTCCCTGCACAAAGTCGAGAACCCACAGGCTACAGCTGACCTTAGGCGGACACACTCAGGGCCAGGCCCCTGTCCAGTAACACTTGAGCATAAGCACGTGTCAGGTGTGCGTTGCCCCTGCCTCACGTGGAAGCTCACGTGGTGCCGCTGCAGTCATTGCAGAGTGGAATCTTTTTCTGTCAGCTTGCTCCTTCATTTTTGAACAAAGAGGCTTGTCTGGGCCTGGGTGGGTGGTAATGATCTCCTTCAGATGCTGCTGTGATCCCACTGAAACCTGGCTGAGCTGCTGGGCTGCTGTGGACAGCCTGGCCAAGCCCCGCGTGTAGTGACCATTCCCTCCGCTGGGGTTTCCATTCTCCCTGGGTCTTACTAGCTGACTCTAGAGATGTCAACCAGTAGTTCTCAGCACCAATCCAACGCTGCCAAGAATTTCCCATTTGGGATTCGATGAAGAAGGAAACTTCGGTACACAACCCAATTGCGACACAGGAACCAAGGCCCTTCCTGGCTAAACAGCTTTGCACTGCGGACCCCACTACAGAAACTACATTTCCAGTGGAAAGGAAAAATTTCAGCTTCGAGGCCACAGGAATCTGGCTTATATATCCACAAGTCCCGCCCTCTGGTCCCTAATTGGTCTGTCCTTTCCCAAGTTAATTGGGCCAAAAGGCACTGTCCTGATTGGTCAGAATGAATGGAGCTGCTCTGATTGGTTGATGAAGAAGGTGTGTGCAGCAGGGAAGGGGGAGAACCTCAGTCCTATTGGCTAACACAGGATCCCAGGAGCCTTTTTATAAGGGCGGCTGAGAAGCAGGACGGTGCAGGCAGCTACTCCTCGCAGGCTGCTCCCTTAAATGTGGTTTGCATGAGGGGATTCTGTGCAGAAACGGCTTCTGGGCTCGGTATTTTTTTTTTTTTTAATTTTAGCTATCAGGAACCCTCCTTAAAAGGCATTTTTTTTTCCCTCAAGGTCCACAGAGAGAAAGTGGAAAAAATACACAGCCTTAAGAGTGAACATGAGGTTCTTCTAAGTACCAGAGAGTGTGGCAGGGAGACCTTGATGGGTACCTGGGTCGGGCGGGGTGCCCAGAGCATGGCTGCCACAGGCGGGGAGGCCTGGTGGGGAAGGGGACAGGCCCCCTGGGGTGGCACAAAGGACACATTGAGAGTGAGGACGCCTTGATCGATTTGCACTTCTTCCTGCGGCGTCGTCTGTCTCCCTGTGACTCCCAGGTCTTCAGTAAATCCCGACTTACCTTTTTCTGCATGCTTTCCCTCGCCCCTTTGCTGACCCTGGGAGCACCTGTCTTGCTCTTCCAGCCCATGTTTCTTGTCTCCATTTTGAGCAGTTACTGAAGTTTCACCTTTTGTGATTGCCCCTCCAGCACTTCCAGGTCTCTGACTGGCTCCTTCACACCCCCTCTGTCTCCGTGCCCGTCCCTGCCGCATGGTCTGTGTCCAGCCCCTGGTGTGGCGCAGGCGTTCACGCCCTGGACTGAAAGGCCTCTTCTGCTTCCTCTGCGAGCTGACCGCTCGGGTGGTGGTTCGGTGCGTCACGCGTTTGGCCCTCCCCACACTTCACTGATTGCTCCCAAGGGTGAGCTGTAACTTTGGGTCTGAAGTTTCTGGGGCTTGTGCCCCAGGCATCTGGCCTAGAACAGGGGTGCCTACACCAGTAAGAGTTGGGGGGTTGGAGAGAAGCACCCAGGACGAGCCTGGATCGTGCAGGATGTGGTCTGAGGGACACAGGATGCCTCACCTGGACCCCTGGACCCAGAGGGCTGCAGGCAGTGCAGGCCCCACAGCAGGCCCATGGCTCCCTCACCTGTCCTAGGCTTCAGCCCTCCAATGTGCCCCAAGGATACTACCTCCTCAGGGTCCCACCTTCCTGGGCCCCAGCAGATCTGGTGCTTGCGGCCCCTCCCCTCCTGTCTGGACTGCACCCCCAGCTCCATGAACTCCACCCGCCTCCACCTCAGTACTCCGTTCTCTGTCCTGAAAACCACCGCTTTGCGAGAGCTGAACTGCCAAAGAAACCCAGAGCCAGGACCAATGGTTTGGAACTGGGGACTGGCACACGGCCTCAGCAGGGACGAGGCTAAGTGGTGGGGCCCCCAAGGAGGGCTTCTTGGCCAGTGTCATGTCAGAGGGGCAAGAAGCCAGGACAAGGACGTACCCTCAAGGGCAGAGCCAAGGGCCCCAGTGCACCCTGGACTGGGGCACCCACCTGGGGACACATCTCTTGCAGCGCCTGCCTGGCAAGGTTTTGGATGGCTGAGGGGCAGGTGCTGCGAGGTGCCTCCTGTGTCCCCCTTCCCCAGGATGTTGCAATGACCTAGTTCCTGTTCCCTGGGTGGGGGATGGAGGCGGACTGTCTAGGTGGAGCCCCACCCACACCTGGTGCACAGGGACCCTCATTCCTGGAGGCCACGGAGACCCTGGGCGGCACTTGTGCCATGCCTGGGTGGGGACTGGGCCACCTCCTGGGGAGGGGAGGTCTGAAGGGCAGGGAAGAGTCACCGGGGCATTTGGTGACCTAGGGGCTGGACATGGCGACACAGGGTTGCCAACCCACTATTTCTGATCCTGCCACATCCTGGCCCCTCGTGAAGGGGCTCTGTGCCTGGGTCTGGCCAGTGGGTCAGGTCCTGGGTCACTTTGGACCTGAGCATGCAATCCCAGCACGAGAGCTGTGCCCACAGCACCGATGCTGCCAGCCTGAGCCCGCCGCTGCCGTGGGGACCCGGTGGCCGCACCTCGGCCGCAGCCCACAGCTCAGCCGTCCTTCGTGGTAACGCCCCGAACGGGGCCCCACCCATCGCTCCTCTGAGCCCAGTCGGTGCCAGTCTCTGCGGCCCCCGTGCCAGCGCCCCTGCGGCCCCCCCACCCCACCCACTGGCACCAAACACCCCGCTGCTCACCGCTTCCTTCACTCACTTGGAACGGGGGACGGACACCGAGCACTGCCCGTGGCGGGTGACAAGTGGCCTCTTTTGCTTTGGTGTTTGAGGATCCAATGGGAGTTCCCAGAGACCTGGCTGAAGGGCTGGGGAGGTCAAGGTCAGCCTATTGCTGGTCCTCAGTCCTGAGGCTTCGGTCAGAGCCAGAACAGCCTGGAGCAGCTGGAGTGCAGGGAAGACCCTTGGCCCCATCCTGCACCCCCTCCTCTAGCCAGGGTCTGTGGGTCTGAGGGCCGGCTGCAGCATGCACCTGAACCCAATCTGGAGCCACCAGGCGGCTGTGGAGGACGAGCAGAGGGATGACCAAGCTGGGAGGTCATTTTCAGAGGGGAGGTTTAATGGGACAATCACGGTGACCCTGTTGCAGTGGTCCCCTGAGTGGCCGCGCTCTGAGCGCAGGGTCCCCAGGCCTCCCTTAGCATGGCGGGCCTACAAAGCACCAGCTCCGCCTACCCCATCCCCTCGGGCACAGCAGACCCAAGACGTCCTGGCCTGGGGCCCCGTGCTCCCTACAGGGCAGAGGCTTTCCAGGGGCTCGTCCCCAGGGACGTCCACTCTCTCCTCAGTGTCCCTTGCCCCCACACTGAGGGCATGTCTGTGTCCTTGTCCCTCTGCTAGGGGCCAACCGGGGCCACTCACCCCAGGGGCAGGGCTCTGTGGGAGGCTCGCTGTGGGGACAGCGCAGCCCAGGGCTCCCAGCAGGTGTAAGGCACAATGTGGCAGTTGCCAGGGGCTGTGAGCCCGGGGGCAGCGCCCGGCAGCCAGTGGCGAGACCAGAGGGCGTGGCGTGTGCTGGCCGCGCGGGGGCTGCAGTGCAAGAGGGCCAGGGCCCAGGTCCGTGGGCCTCGGCTGGCCACAAGGAGGTCCCCAGGAGTGGCCCCAGGGGCATGTGTGGCCCAGGCAGAGCTTGTGGCCAGAGCTGACGCAGCCATGGCCAGCTGGGGCCACCGAAGGCACGACGGTGGCGTCTGGGAGGTCAGGGCTAGGCAGACACGTTGACGTCCCTGAGAGAGATGGCACTGCCGGGGGCCTCGTCCCCGAGCAGCAGGGCCGGGGTGTCCGTGTCCACCTCGGCATCCGCTCCGGCCCCGCCCTGCTCTGCACCAGACTCCGTGCCCGGGCCCAGGCCCTGGGACAGGATCTGCTGGATGGTCCTCCGCAGGTTGGGGTGCAGCCGGCCCTGCGTCTGGCAGAAGACCTCCAGGGCGAAGGACTTGAGGGTGCCGGTGCAGAGGTCCTCGTAGAGTGGGATGGTGTACATGCGGGACATCTGGGGGGGGCGGTGGCAGGTGAGGTCCCACTGACTGCTCCCGGGCCCCACGCCCACGGCGACAGAGGGAAGAGCCCTGCTGGCCTCTGACCCCCACTGATGGCCCATCGCCGGGGAGCTTGGGCGGGCAGAGAGGCTGCAGCCCGTGCAGGCCTGGGACGCTAGGGTGCCCAGGACAGACCCAGGGGCCTAGACCTCGGACTGCCTGGCTTGTCTTCTCTGCACATGGCCTCCACGAGGACCAGCAGTGTCTGCGCTCTTCCCCTGTGGCACGCACCCCAGGTGCCACGTCGTCCCCACCCCGTTCTCTGGGACACCGCCCGGCCTGGAGCAGCCAGACCCGAGGGCCAGCTGAGGTGGGGGAGCAGGGGGGCGGGGCTGGTGCGGGGGTGGGGGGGGCGGGGCCACACCTGGCTCTCGAGGAAGCGCCGGACCCGGTGCAGGTCGGGGTAGTAGTCGTTGCGGACCACGATCTGCAGCCAGCGGATGCGGATCTCGGCGTTCATGGAGTCCAGCAGGGAGGAGTAGCACTTAGACAGGCTCGTCACCACCTCTGCGGGGCCGAGGTCAGGTCAGGGCCGGCAGGCGCACCCCTCCCCCACCGCCCCCGCAGCCCTGGGGCCCACTGTGGGACCCACCCTGGGGCAGCGGGGACCCGTCCAGGAGCCGGTCCAGGAACAGCGCCGTCTGGAAGGTCCTCCACTTGGAGATGTCGATAGCGCTGGCCGAGGCAGCTGCCTGGTCCAGGGGCGCCGCGGTCCACAGCTGGAAGAGGGCCTCCACGGGCCGGGTCAGGCTGGATCCCTGAGACAGGTCCGGCTCGGCCAGCGGCGGGCCCGTGGCGTTGAGCCAGCGCTCAAACTCCAGCCCTGCAGGGAGGGGTGATCCTGTGGACCCCTGGGCGAGGAGGGGTCGCCCGAGCAGGCCTGCCCAGGGGTCCCCAGAGCACGAGGGTGTCCCTGGGCGTGACTGTTCCAGGGCCCGGGAGCCCCCAGGGCGGGGGCAGTTTGGGAAGGCTGGGGTCAGCTCCAGCACCTACCCCTTCAAGCCACCAGAATGGCTTCTGTCGGAGGCACAGGGAGGTCAGGAGGCTCAAGTTGACAACCCCCAGCCCCCCGCACTTCTCCTGTGTGGGACCACCCAGTCTCTGCTTCTGCCCCTCAGCCCTTGGACCCCCAGGGACACCCTCAGGGCGTCGCACAAGCAGGCCAGCGGGCTGCAGCCCACTCTGAGCAACCCTCCTCCACCCTGCCGCCCCTGCCCCAGGCCTCCTGCACATGCAATTTTCACGGCCCCCTTCCTGAGACAGCTGATACAGGTCAGCCCTGCCTAAGTGTCACCTCCTCCTGGAAGCCCTCTAGGCCCCATCCTGCTGGGGAGCACACCCTCCTGTCTCCATGGCCTCCCAGCCCAAGCCCACACCGTGTGGCACGGACGTCTGGAGGAGGCTGATGAACCTGTGGGGCTTCTCTGGGCAGGGCTGGCATCCTGTGGGGGGGAGGGGCCCACCCCCTAACGCCTGCCACTCCCCTGGCAGGCTGGCTGGAACACGGGGCAGGCAGTGGGCCTCACCTGCCCGGCAGTCCACACTCTGCTCCTTCAGCTCTGGGAAGAAGCTCAGGAAGGAGTCCAGCAGGTCCTGAGCCACCACGCTGGTGAACTTGTACTTCTCCACATAGGCCTGCAGGGGCAGGGCAGGGCTCAGCGGGCCGGGGACTGGGCGGGGCGGGGCAGGAGGGGCAGGGCCTGTCTGGGGCGGGGCCTGTCTGGGGCGGGGCCTGTCTGGGGCGGGGCTGCTCACCCGCAGGAAGTCGTCGAAGCGCTGGGGGTCCCCGCAGAGCTGGGACAGGTAGTAGACGAAGCAGTAGCCCTTCTCGTAGGTGAACAGGTTCATCAGGTGGCTGGGGTTCACCCCTGAAGGAACACCGGCTCTGGGTGGCACCCCCTCTGTGCCCCAGGGAGGGGACAGGGTGGGCAGGCGCGGGGAGCAGGAAGGGCCAAGGGCCACCATCCCACATACGTCCAGATGCCCTGGGGGTGCGGTGATGGAGTCTGCCCGAGGGCCTGGGGCAGACCAAGGGACTACCCACTACGGACGGCAGCAGGTGCTCAGAGCCCATGAGAGGCGGTGATGGGCTGAGGGAGCCTCAGGAGGCCTTCCTGGGGCTGGAAGCCCCTGGCCTGGCCTTTGCAGCGCTCCAGCCATGATGGAGACAAGGAAGCAGGGCCTGGGGGACAGGGTACCTGGCTCCAACTTGACCTGAAGCTTGCTGACCGGGCTGTCCTCTCCGAGCAGCTTCATCTGCCTGTGCAGCGCGTCCAGGCGGAAGGCCGTCTCCAGACAGGTGAAGGCAGCACCTGGACGGTCAAGGAGGCAGGGGACAGGCCTGAGCACGGGGCAGGTGGGAGGCTGTCACTGCCCCGAGCCTGGCAAAGCTGACTTGAGGCCACACCCAGGACACTCCAGAGCAGGGGCAGGCAGCTCGCACCCTGGAGGCTGGCCTCGCTCCCGGCCCCTCTGCAGCGCCCTTGCCGGCCCCAGCGGAGCCAGCCAGCACGAGGTCAGAGCAGCGCCCCGCCTCCTGCCCCCGCCCCAGGAACCCTGGCCCCGAGGTCGGCCCCCCGGAGGTACCATAGGTCTCCGTGGTGATGCGGCGCTGGGCGTAAGTGGCCAGGCCCTCGCTCAGCCACATCTCCTCCCACGTGGCGTTGGTGACGGCATTGCCAAACCAGCTGTGGGCCACCTCGTGGATGACGTCAATGACCAGGAACTCGTCACACTCCAGGATGGAGGAGATGACGAAGGTGAGGCAGGGGTTCTCCATGGCCACGATGGGGAAGGAGGGGGGCAGGAAGACAATGTCGTACCTGCCGGGACGGCAGGCCCATGACCGTTGGGGGGCTGGGCAGGCGGCGAGTGTCGGTTCCTCCACAGGAGGTCAGACGGGGGCCCCTGCTGCTCCCCGGAGGGTGGGGATCGCCCTCCGACCCATCCCTCTCGCAGCCAGGCTCCCAGGTGGCCCGGACATACCTGCCCCACATGTACGGCCCGTACAGCCGCTCGGCCGCGCTCAGCCACTGCTCCACCGCGCCTGACAGCTTGCTGGTGGCCATGGGCAGGAGGCACGGCTCGGCCCACACGCGGCTCCTGTCACAGGGCAGAGCGGGTGGGCTGCGGCCTGCCCTGCCGCCTCGCCCCACCAGGCCCTCCCTCTGCTCTGGGCCACCCATGCTGTGTCCTGGCTGAAGGCCAGCACCACCACCCCCGCCCCCCTCAAGGCCACCACGCAGGTCCTTCTGTGGCAGGGGCCCAGCCGAATGCTGAGGGGACGCTTGGTTCCCTTTGTCTCCGAGTAGAAGGAACTGCGTGGGCTTGAGGACGGTGCCAGTGGGTCGGTGGCTAGGGCTGCCCGGATTGGGGGCGCAAGGGGTGAGAGGAGGCTGACAGGGCCAGTCCCTGCGGCGTGGGGCCCCCCAGCCCGAGGCCCGGGCCCCAGGCAGCAGCCGCGGAAGCAGGACAAGGAGGCTCTACCTGGGCCCGATGTCTGCCGGCTGCAGGTCCCCGGCCACCAGGGCCACGAGGTAGGCGGGCACGGGGTGCTCCATGTGGAAGCGGTAGACGCCCTCCTCTTCCACATAGGCGCTCTGGGTGGCGCTCATCAGCACCTGCACCCCCAGCGGGGCCTGCATGCCGGAGCCGCACCCGTCAGAGAGCCCACAGCCCAGGTCAGGAAAACCCGTTTGTGGAGCAATCCCACATTTCCCTCCCCCACCGAGTACCCCACACTGATGCGTCCTCGAAGGGGAGCCCCATGGCTCTGTCAGGGCACCCTACAACCTGGGTCAGGGAGCCCGTCACCCCCATCAGAGCTAAGCTCCGGTCTGCAAACCGGTGGCCCCTGGGTGGGGGCTGCCACACTGAGGCCCGGGAGCCCTGGCCCCTACCATGGGACTGGCAGCCCCGTCTGAGCCCCTTCTCGGAGCCGTCCTGCTCATCCCAGGGCCAGGCCCCCAACAGTGAAGAAGCCCTCTCCCTGCGGAGCAGCCCCCTCCCCAGTGAGAAACGTGGGCTCTCTGTGGGACTGCGGCCCCGCCGGGGCTGGGGGCAGGGGGCGGGGGGCAGACCTTGACCACGGCAGAGTAGGTGCACTTGACGGCGGGCGTGTCGAAGCAGGGGAAGAAGGAGCGGTTGCAGACGGAGTGGCCCTGGGTGAAGACGAACGGCTTGGCGCTGCCATAGGTCAGCTCGGGGTCCAGCCACCAGATCTGCAGGTGGGCAGCAGGCCAGACGTCAGGAGATGCCCTCCCCGCTGGGCACCCCAGGGTGGCTCACAGCAACACCAGGACACCCCGAGCCGGGCAGGACTCCTTGAAGGGCGGGGTCGCGGAAAGAGGGCCCGAGCCTGCTGTCCCCACTCAGACTGCTGGGACGCGGCAGCCTGGCCAGGCTCACCCAGGGCCACCGCCGCTCAGGGGGCCACTGCTGACCCGCCCCCACAGGCAGGCAGGGCACCTGACCCAGAGGGGCCCTGCATTATGTCACCAGGGCCAGCCCTCCCTCCAGGCAGTGGGGGGTGCATCAGGAGCCAGCCTGTGCCCCCTACCCCAGCCTCCAAAAGGAAACCAAGGCACACGCGGGACACCCAAGTACAAATTCTCACCGATCGGCTGGCAATGCATCTGGTGTCAGCTGGAGAAGGGAGTCGGGCATGTGGAACTGCGGGGACCCAGAGCTTCCTGATGACCCTCATACGAGCAAGCACCCTGATCCCCGGGTGGCCCTGGCGATGGGACCTGCCTACCCAGGAGGGACTCCCACAGGGGGATGGGCTCCAGACCAGGGGATGGTGGGCAGTGAGCCAAGGTCAGGCACTTGAAGTGGACGGCCTGGACAGAGGTGTCCGTGGGGAGGGCCACGGGGGCCCGTGCCGGGAGCACTGGGGACAGACCCCACAGCGGCCGGCAGTACCAGCTGCCCATCTGTGGGTGGGGCTGTCTCCCCGGCAGACCCCTGCCAGCGCGCACACTTCTCAAACTTCGCCTTAGCCGCTACCCCTCTATCCCCTCAGCACAGGGAGTCTGCAGCAGTATCTCCCTGACTGCACGGGGCGGGGGACTGGAGGGGAGGCGATGTTCTAGTGGCCTGTCTTAGGGGCCTGTTAAAATGCAGACTCTTGGGCCCTGCCCGAGCAGATTCCTGGCTGGGACCCAGGCGTCTGCATTAAGGGGATGCCCCACAGTGGAACCTGCTGCAGGGAGCCCTTTGCCCACCCTGGGGCAGGCCCCCATGGTCCCCAAACTCCCTTCAACCTGCCCACCACAGCCTCTCATGGATCCCCCTCTGTGGCCCTCCTCGGGGTCCACCCAGCTCAGGCCTCCGGCCCCACTGCCCACATCCAGCTCAGCCTCGCAGAGATCCATGGGGTCCACAGTCGTCCCTAGGAGTCAGGGGCTGGGGCAGGCCGCCAGACAGGCAGGCCCCTGCCCCAGAGGGGCCACGGCTCCCGGGGTGCGCAGCGCCAGGGAGCAGAGGTCCCGCTGCTGATGGGCAGGGGAGGAGGACGCAGGCCTAAAGGCTCTGGACACTGCAGTGGGGAGATAGCTGCCCTTCCTGGCGTGTGGCTGGGGTGCAGGACAGGGGCGCGGGGGCCTGGGCCCCGAGTCTGCAGCACCCCAAACTGCCTTCCAGGAGCTGCACCTTTACCTGGCACAGGGACAGGCTGAGGGATTCAGGCTCCGAGCCCCATGGCATTTGCGTGTGACGGCGGGCACTGAGGTCACACACCAGCTCGCAGGCGGGCCCGGTCCCTTGTTCTCCAGCCCATGGCCTGTGGGGACCACGCTGCCTCTCCCTGCCCGAGTACCTGAGGGCCCCACAGTAGGCCACAGAAAACCCAAGGCCAACGGCCACCCTGGCTGGCCTGGCCCCATCCCCAGTGGGCTGAGGACCCTGGTCCCACCCTTCAGCTGGTCATGGCTTTGGGTGAACCAGACACATGGGCTCCAAGCTCACCCGTGAAGGTCAGGGAGGAGCACACCCCTCTAGATGTGCTGGGAGGCATGGCTGTCGGGCCCCAAGACTACCTGAGCTGGCAGCTGACGCCAACGCCATCGGCCAGTGGCCAGCCGGGCAGCCTGCAGGTATGTGTCTAGTTTGGGCTACCAGCCTGATGCCTCAGCCCCACCTGTCCATCATCCTGTCCACTTTTGTACCTTCGGAAGTGACAGATGGAACCTCTGGGGGACTTCCATGTTGTCTGTGTGTGTGTGGGGGGGGGAGGAAGTCACATGTGTGCTGTCCCCATGAGCGCCCAGGGCCATCCGGCTTTCCTGGCAGAGCTTCTGGGGCAGTGGGAGCTCTGGGCCCAAAGTCCTGCAGGGCTTATGTGTGTCTGTTGGGGACACGAGGCCACTCGGCCACAGCTTCCCACCAGTCCTCGCCCAGGAGTGAGAGCCGAGCCTGCCCTCGGCTGTCCGCGCCACTAGGTCTGCCCCTTGTGCCACCTCCAGAGAAGAGACCTGGTGCCCGCAAGTCCTCTGAAAGCCCAGGTCACATGGAGGCCCTTCCACCAGTGACACCCCTGGTCTGTCCCTCAGCGCCAGGTGCCGGCAGGTTCATAGCGTGGCAAGTGCCTACCAAAGCCACCCTGTCCCTGCACACCTGCAAGGAGAGGCCTCCCTTGGCGGCCTGCTGTTCCAGGTCCCCACCAGCCGCTGGGCCAGCACCTTGGCTCTCATTACTACCAAAGCATCTAAGGGCTCCGCAGACAGCAGCTGGGGTCAGTGAAGGCGCCCGGACAGGACTGCAGGACCAGGTCGGGTAATGCCAGGTGAGAGGCCAGGACCCCCCGGGCCAAGCCGGCCCCGGCTCCCGGCAGGTGCCCCAGTCTCGGGTCTGCCTGGCTGCACGGAAAGAGGCTGGCGACGACCCCGCAGCAGGCCCGCCGCCCCAGGGCCCACGCTGACGGGACTCACGGCAGGGGCGTCGGTCGAGGTGTAGCGCAGGATGACCTGGAAGGGCTGGTGCGCCTGCAGCTCAGGAGGCAGCGTGACAGTGAGCGAAGAGCCGTAGTCGGTGAACGGGTCCACTCTGAAGGCCAGTGGGCAGCAAGCGGGCTCGGCGCCGGGAGCCTCGGGGAAGGCGGGCAGAGGGGGCGGGGGCGCCGGCCCGGGTCCGGGAGCGGCGAAGGCAAAGGCGCAGGGCTGCTCGGCAGCGGCGGCGGCGGGGGCGCGGCGGAAGGCGGCCGAGTGCAGGCGCAGGGCCGGGTGCGTGTCGAGCACGAGCGCGCGGGGCGCGGGCCGCAGCGCGCACAGCTCGAGCACCAGGCAGCCGGCCAGCTCGCGCGCCTCGGGCCGCAGCTCCAGGCCCAGCTGCAGGTGGCGGAGGCGGAAGAGCTGCGCGCTGGAGGCCGAGGCCACGTCCAGGGCAGGCGGCGGCTCGGGCGGCGGGCGGGCGGGCGCGGCCTCGGCGCCGGGCGCCTTGCGGCAGCAGCATTGCGCCGCCATGCCGCTGCGCTAGGTGAAATCCATGGGCAGCGCCGCGCCGGGCCGCGGGGAGCCGGCGAGGGGTGCCGGGCGGCGGCGGCGGCGGCGGTGGGGCGCGGGCACAACAGGAAGTCGCGACGGGAGCCGCCCGGCCCGGCCCCGCGCCGTGCACCGCCCCGCTCCGGCTCCGCCTGGCCGCCGCCGGGGGCGCTGTGAGCCGGCGACCGGGTGGCCGGCGCTCTGTGAACCGGCGACCGGGGCGCTGCGCGCGGGGGAACCGGGATCGGGAGAAACTCTGCACAGGTGGCCCTGGCGCTGTGCGCGGCAGACTGGGTGGTCGGGGCACTGTGCGCGGGGCGGGACGGGGAGTAGAGGGCTCTGTGCCACGGGCTGGGGCGCTGTGCCTGAGGGTGGGAGGGGTAGTGAACTGGAATGTGGGGGTCATGGGGACACTGTGCTTGGAGGACCGGGGCGCCCTCGAGTCCGTGCAACAGGCAGCCAAGCGGCCTCCCTGCCCTGTGCGCTTCCTACCTGGCCGGCGCCCCAGAGACCCCAGCAAGCGCCAGCTCCCTTGGGCAGTGGCTGCCTCTGAGAAGCCAGGAAGCGTAGCGTCCGGAACTCAGTGTTTTCATCCACGCGGCTGAGGTGGTGGTCCTCTTATTCCCCTGCCTCACTCCCCCGTGAGATCAGCGGTGGTGCTGTGGGCGCTGTGGGCTGAGGGGGAGCTCAGGAGCCTCAGGGCTGTGCTGTCAGGTCAGGCGGCCGTCAGGCTTGTGTGGCTATGTAGGTTCTAATTAACGTGAGAAGTTCAGCTCCCCAGTTGCCCGAGTGTGTTCCAAGGTTTCCGAGCGTGTGTGGAGTGCAGTGTGCGCCTGGTGGTAGGGCCGGTGTTCCGTCGTGGAAGGAAGTTCCGTGGGACAGTGCGGCCTGATGGCCTGCGGGGCCGCGGAGCCAGACGGTTTAGGAGGTGAGTGCTGGACCAGTAACAGAACCTGGCTGGCCTGCCAGCCCTCATCCCACCCGCCCAGTGGTACGCGGGGCTCTGGGCTCAGAGGGGCCAGCTGCAGACCAGGCAAGATGCCCCTCGAGAGAGTGTCAGGCAGACCTCAAAGCAGTGGCGTGCGAGGGGCCACCACAACATTGTGATCAGCGACGGGTAAGAACTAGGGGCCTTGGGAGGCAGGGGCTTTGCTCTAGGGAGCCTCCAGGAGCCCTGCACGCCTCTCTGCCGTGCACGATTGCCTAGCCGCAAGGCGTAGGGCTGGACTGAGGCCCTGCACTTGACCTCAGCGCCATCCCTGAGTAGTATTGAGTTTTCTGGACTCAGGCGCCCCATGGTGGCATGCGATTGTTCCTGCCCTCCCCCTGGGGGTGGGAAGGATGGCAGAGAGGGAGGATATGTGTTCACTGATGCAGAGCTCGTTCCCAAGGCAGGTCCCCATGTGCCATCTCAGCTGGGGGACACAGCCTCCCTCTTGGGGCCCACACCCCAAACGTACTGGGAGCCCAGTGTTCCTGCTGTCACATGGTGGAGGGGTCCGTCCTGAGCCAGAGGCTCAGTAGGAGGAGGCCTGGGGTGTGGCCGGGCCTTCCTGCCCCCAGCGGCCCAGCACCTGCCTGGATGACGGGGGCCCTGCGGCGCGAGGGCAGTGTTTTCCGTGGCCCTCCCAGCTGACCCACCTCTCCGCGCTCCACACCCACGCCAGCTTCGTATCCTCCCAGCTCTGTTCTGAGAGTCATCCAGCTGCGGTTCCCTCCACCTGGCCTGGGCTCCGTCGTCCTTGCCCCCTTGTCGCCCAGGGCCAGGTCGGCAGGTCAGGGGCGCGCCATCCCAAGTGCTGTGAGCAGGGGTCGGCCGCGGCGCTCAAGGTGACTGCCTGGGCTCCGGTCCTTGCTCCTGACCTCCTGGCTGGGCGAACCGCTCAGCTCCCGAGGTTGCACTTGGAGTCAGTGGGGCAGCTGCCAAGTGGAGAAGGTGGCAGTAGACCCCCATGGGGTTGAGAACGGCAAGGAGCTGTGAGGGGCTTGTGGGGAGTACATGGCAGCCGGCAAGCCTTCCATTAAGGTGGTAGAAGTCGGGTCACGACTGGGGCTGCAGCTCTCGGGTGGGGGGCTGCTGCCTGGTGGCCCCAAGCAGGGCTGGGTGTGGTGTACGACCTGAGCCGGGGACCCCTGGACGACACAGATTCTGTCCCAGGTGCAGAAGCTAGAGGACTGGGGAGGGTGCAGCCGCTTTCACAACCACTTGTGCTCCACTCACAAAGTGTGAGCTTCCGGTTCTCACAGCTCTACAGCAGCAGATGTCTCCGTTCCCAGGTAGGATGTGTACACCTGGGGACACACCCTGTTCCCCTGGATGGGAGGCTGAGTCACCACCTCGTACCTGAGGCATCAGGCAAGTCAGGGCTGCTCTGCTGGGTGGAGGGACTGGCCCTGGCTTCCAGGGACCGTGGGGTTCTGCTGCCACTCCGTGGGGACTGGAGTAGCACGCTGGGGCTTGGGCCACTCTCCTGACCCCTCCCACGTAAGTGGGGAAGAAAACAGAGAGTGCAGCCCAAAGGCAGGCAAGGCCACTCAGGGCCTTGCAAGGTGAAGGCTCATCCCACCAGGAAAGACCAGCGCCAGCAAGGAGCTGGCTGAGGGTGGAGGAGACGTGGAAAAGGGAAATGATAAACACAAACTACGGTTATTTTATTCTTTATCTCGTTATATATATATTTGTAAATGTTAACTAGGAACTGCGTATAGTGTCTGGAATTCACATTGTAAACCCTGAGAAAGAAGATACCGACTAAGAAAGGCTCCTGGTGGCTAACTGGGCTCAAACAAACAAACAAACAAACAACCCCCCAGAGCCCAGCAGCCATCTCTACACGGGGCCTCTCTTGCAAAGTGCACTTTGTGGATAAGCCTCTGGTGCACTGAACTACCCACCTTCACTGCTTCTGCCCTCTGAGCAGCTCTTATAAGGGAGCTCCTGAAATCTTTTGTTAGGAAGACTGATGCTTTCCCATTCAATCAGATGCACAGCTTCTACCAACTGGAGTGGTTCTATTCTGACCAATCAGGACAAGTGTCTTTTGGGCCAATCAAACCGGGAGGATTTGGAGTCCTCATTTGCATGTGCAGGGACCAGGGGCGAAGACTTCTGCCCAGATAAGCCAGCTCTCCTGTGACTCTGAGTGCACTTTCTTTTTCCACCGGGTACTGAAGACATTTCCTGGCTGGGCTGGAACATTAAAGGTGTCTTGCTGGAGTGCAGCACAGTACAAAGCAGACCAGCACAGAGCCCCAAACTTCGAGGGGGGAGGGACCAGGGTTATCTCACAGTCACTGTTTTAAAACAAATGTGCTGTGTTGAGATTGAGCTGTTCACAGTGAATAGTTCCCTTCTTAGCCACACTCCAAGTCAGGGATTCCTGTTGGCATTTAATTGGCACCAATGGTAATCAGTTGATGACATGCAGTACCTGTTTTTCCCTTTTCTTTTTCCCCACTATTTTAAGAAGTGGTGGTGGTGCCCTGATTGGTGAGACTCAGTGGGTTGGGTGTTGTCTGCAAACTGACAGGTCGCCAGTTTGATTTCTGGTCAGGGCACATGCTTGGGTTGCGGGCCACATCCCTGGCTGGGGGCGTGCAAGAGGCAACTGATCGATGCTTTACTCCTCTTTACCCCTCCTTCCGTCACTCACAATAAATAAATAAATTTTTAAAGAAGTATTTATGGTGATAAATGTTCTAGTGTCATCTTTAGGCCACAGGATGTCCAGGTGAGGTGTGTGCCCGAAAGAGGAACCCACAGGCCCAGATGCATGGGTGGTGGGCGCACTGTTGGCATGACGGTGGCTGCAGGAGAGCAAACGTGGGCATGAGGAAGGTAAGAGGTGGGCATGCTTGACGATGTGTCACAACCTTGCACGCTCACCTGCATGTCGCAGCAGCTACAAGCCTGGACACCATGGGTCGTCGCCAGCCAGATCCTGTGTCAGGTTCTGAGACCGCAGAGAGGACCACTGTGAGGCTGGGGAAAAGCCACTATGGCTTGAGCGGGTGGCAGACAGGAGTTTGCCAGCAGCCCCAGGTGTCCTCCCAGTCACCCACATCCCAGTGGCCAGGAGCCAGCACCAGGGTGGCAGGTCTCTGTGACCTCTGAACTTCCCCATCCTCTGACCTTGGCTCCAGGTCTTGATGTCCCTGTAAGAAGTGCCTTTCCTCTTTAAGTTCAAGTGGTTTTGATCTTCCTTGCCAAGCCCGGTCTAATAAATTAGAAGTGTGCATGGACTAGCTCACCCTCAGAAACTCAGAGCCCTGGCTTGGTGGTTGGACTGAGCAACCAGGGTTCACTGTCCCGAGGGCCCCTGGGGCAGGTGGGAGCTGGACCGCAGGGCCTCCTCGTACTCCTGGAGTTGACGCCAGAAGCCCGGGTTGGGCTCGGCCACGGGGCGGGCGCTCTTCACGGTCTGCAAACAACGGGATTAGATTAAAGGCTGCGCAGCGCTCGCTACAAAGATCACAAGTGCCCACCCCCAGTGCGCCCCGCCCTTGTCCGGAGCCCCGCCCCTCCAGGAAGACTAGCTCCCACGAGCGGCCCCACCCCACCGGAAGGCCCGCCTACCTGGAAGGCCTGCTCCAGGCTGAGACCGCGGTGACGCATGAGGTAGGCAGTGCAGACGGCTGCCGAGCGGCTGCGGCCGTTCTTGCAGTAGACGAGGCAGGCGCCGCCGGCGCGCACCGCGGAATTTATGGCGGCGCAGGTGGGCTCCAGGTGCGCCAGCAGGTCCTCGGCCGGGTCGTCGAACACGGGCACGCGCAGCTCGGCCACGCCGGGCGCGCGAGGCCCGGGCTGCTGGCGGGAGACGTTGATGCACAGGGTGACGCCCGCGCGCGCCAGCAGCTCTGGTTGGACCGCGGCGCGCGCGTTCCCGAGGAAGAGCGAAGGGGCGACGCGCACAAAGGGCGGCGATGCGGCCTTGGGACTCCCGAGGCGTCCAGCTGGTCCCGAGTCCATGACGAGCGCTCGGACGCCTGGCCCGGCGGCGGGGAGCCTCCCGCTGGTAGCATGGTGCCTGTGCACCAGCGGGCCCGCCCACAAGGTCCTGACCACCTCCTCATTGGTCAGGCCCTGCGGGCCCCTTCTCTGATTGGATATGGATGGGCGGACCCTGGCAGCCGCCCTGTGAGGCGGGGCTTCCAGAGCTGCAGGTGTAGGTCCCTGCGACCCCGGGAAGCTTCAAAGACTGGGACAGCTGCGCTGGAGTGTGTCCAGCGGGCCGGCCATTGGGGTCCAGCAGGGCTGGAGGCGGGGCGGCGTCTCAAGCTGTGGCTGCCGTGAAGAGCAGCGATTTTTAAGCAATGTGCTGCAGCAGGCACGATGGTGTGCCGCGAGAATTTTTAAAACATACAATATCTATTTGGTCAGGAGCACTGAACTTTTCCCCCATAGATTGCCAAATTTAAAAAAAAATGACAACAGCCAACACAACAATAGTCTGGTGTGAATGAAACCAAATACCTATTTTTTTGTCAGATGGGCAAAAAATATATTTTGATGTGCTGCTGCAGAATTTTAGTAGTGTGTGCGTGCGCGCACACACCCTGATCTGGCAAGGGTGGAAAGTCGAGGGTGCAGCAGAGTGGAGGGCCTTGCCTCAGATTTGCATCCGGACCCTATCAGTGTCCAGTTGTCTCCTTGGTGAACCACCTAGTTGGTCTATTACGTTTTTAAGTTTATTTTTAGAGAGAGGGCGGGAGGGAGAGACACATCGATCGTTTGCCTCCCAACCGGGGACCAAGCCCACAACCCAGGCAGGGAATCGAACAGGCAACCCCTCAGTCCCAGGGAGCCACACCAGTCAGGGCGGTTTTGTGTTTTCTTAGTAACCACTTCCTATATAACTGCATTGTTGGATGAGGTGCCCTTGAGTACAGCTTTATGCTTATTCCTTATGTCTTTTTGTTTCCTAATAAATTATCCTTGTAATTTGTGCAGTTTATTTTTTACTGTAAAACATGGTTCATATAAATAAAGCTATTTACCATCAACTTTTCATCATTTCTTTCCAGACCAGTATTTTCGTTGTTTGTCTTTTTCTTAGTTATTAATTTTGGGGACACCACTGTAACGTTAAAAAATACTATTATTTAATGTCCACACAGTTGCCTCTTTAATAAGATTTATTGAGAAGACCCCTAAATTTTTAGGTGTTTTTCTGATAGCCAGTACATTTCAGGGAGTGGTTTCAGTGAAAAGTAACTGTCTTGCAGCCTTGCATATATTTATTTAGTTTCAATTTCCATTTTACTTTAATAGTAGCCAAAAATTTTTCTGACTCCTCTCCATTGTTTACTTAAGATTTGCAGCCCATTCTTCCAGAGATTATTCTCCACTTCAGGCCGCTCCCCCCTCCAACCCCACCATACACACAGACCTAGTACTGGATAAATCTGACAAAATGAACCTGTACAGTCCCTGTGGGTGACCTGGGTTCTCTTTATTCCAACTGCAGCCACTGAGCGTTGGTAACAGATCTGTTTTGCAACCAGGGGCTCCCTTGTGAGCTAAAGCCTCAAATGCGGGTCTGCAGCCACGTCTTCAGCTGCATAGGTCTGGACACCACCTACAGAGGCCCACCCGGTAGAATCTACTTCCCTCTTCTGTCCTAAGGACAGACTCCACATTCCTGGGATGAAATTCCCATTTTCCCAAGTTCATAGGAGCCATTGAAATAGATTTTCTGTCCCCCAGCTCCACACGGGGCCCCGGGTTATCTCCAGCCAATCAGTAAAGCTGTTCTTCCATGATTGCTTCATCAGCAATCATGGTGATACCGAACCCAACCAGTAGGGGGAGGGTGTCCTGCTCGCTGCCTACCACGCAAATCTCCAAAAAACGGGAATTCAGTGGAAAAGAGGTATCTTTTATTTTATTAAAGTTTCTGCCTAAAATATCTGGGTAGCAAAAGTAAGGGGAGAGGAAGAGTCAGAGCATGACATGAATATTTGTTATTACAACCCCTACGTCGGTTCGGGAACTGAAAATACCGCCGGAACAAAGATCTGTTCACAGTGCTGACTATTATCACCAAGGTCTTGGGAATAGCAGCAAATTTCTGCCTCAAACCCCATTCTAAGACACCTACAGAAAAATCACCCAGTCACCCTCTTCCAGCTCAGTTCAAGGTTTTGCCAGGAACCTCTTCTCGCACCTGAAAGTATCGTGAACATAGGTAGCTTAGCTGGTCTCCAGTCGCTGTCCAGCTGTTAATAATCTTATTTGAAAATAGGATCTTTGTAGATGTAATGACGTCATACTGGATTAAACCAAGTGACTAGTGTCCTTATAAGGAGAGGAAGATTGGGAGACCCAAACGCAGGGGAAAGAATAACTTCTGTTGCTTTAAGGCTCCCAGTTTGTAACACTTTGTTACAGCAGCTTCAGGAAACTAATACATCAGCCAATACAAAGGATGCTTAAAAATATCTCTGGCAAATCCGACAATTTGCTAAAATGGGCAAAACAATCCTAAATTCTAAAGTGTGGTCCCAGTGACCCCGGACCCCAGCCTCTCATCTTGTTCCCCAAACCGCGCGCTGCCCCTCTGTGCCCTCCACAACACTTACTTCGGGGTCAGGCCGAGTTTTATCAAACACTGGCTTTACTGCGACGGTGGACGAGTTCATTCACCCCTCGGGTGAGCCTCAGTTTCCTCGGGGCTCTCTGCACCGAGGCGTCGGGAGCCTTTCGCGCTCTGTCCCCCGGGGAGCCCTTGGCCCCTAAGCTGACCGCTGTCCTCTTCGGGGACCTTGGGCACGGTGGGTGGGTGGGGCTGAAGACTGACTCGCCGGGTAAGCCGAGAGCCGGGCTCGGATAAGCCGACAGCACTCGCGGACGTGCGGGGGCGCCGGGGTGGGGGGACGGGGTCACCGCCGGGGGAGGGCGCATGGGGGCCCGGCAGGTTCGCAAGCCGCACCTCTCGCCGCGACCCCTGGAGGCCCGGGGGCGTGTCCTCGCACGGCGGGGTGTGTCTGTGGGCGTGTCCGGCCGAGGCCTGGCGCGGGATTGGCCGAGGCGGAGAGCCGCACGCGGGCGGGGCCGGTCTCCAGGGAAACCCGAAGCTCTCAGGCTCCAGCGCTAGGCCCAGTGGAGACTAGCCAGCGGCGCTGCGCTGCTGACCGACCCGGGGCCGTCGCTGCAAGCTCTCCGAGCCTCGGTGAGACCCCGCGTCAGGGGCGCTGTCGGGATCCCTGCGGGGAGGCAGCGAGTCCCGGTGAGTCGATGTGGGGAGTCTCCGAGCTCCTCAGAGGCGCCCTGGGGGCCTGTGCGTGGGTCCCACGTCCCCTGGGGGGAGCAGAGAGATTTGGGGCCCCACGTGCATGATAGGCTGTGAGTTAGTATGAGTTAGGGCTTGAGTGGAGGCCATGCCCTCATGCCCGGTCCCGCAGCCCTCGCGGGTGGGCTCCCGAGGGGTGAGGGGGAGTCCTCTGACTGTGTCCCCAACTCAGGCAGCTAGCGGGCTCAGGACTGGCCCCACCGCATGGCTCTGAGTCGTGGTCGTGGGAAAGTGGCCCGACGTCTCTTCCTGCGGTCCCGGCCCCACGAAGGGACAGGAACACCCTCGGAGCTCCGGCGAAGCTTTCCTGGGTGGTTCTAACGGGATGTAGGGGGCTGCGGCCTTGGGCCTGGTCCAGTTGGGGCGGGGGCTGTTTCTCTGAGGCCAGTGGGGCTGTGGGCGGTCAGTGGGCGCTTGCCAGAAGCCCCGGGAGCTAATGCGGGTCTCGGGCTTTGCTTTCAGGTTGGAAGACGAGAGACATGGAAGGGGGTTACTCCTCCGACTTATTTTACAAAGTCCCAAGTGGTGACCAGCAGGAGGGGAGGGGCAGCGAGGCTGCTGCCTCCGAGGACCCAGGCTCCTTGCTCTTCACCAAAAGGTGTGAGGACCCTTCCACAGGCGGGTCTGCCTCTGACCCTGGGGTCGGGCTTAGCTGGGATCCAGCTTGGGGGCAGGGGTTAAAAAATCGCTGAAAGTTATTTTATCCCTCAAAACACTAGTCTCTGGAGGAATAGGAAAACCTCAATGGTGTATCAACTGCCAGGAAAATTACCATAATGGGTGACTGGTCCCCAGAACCAGATCTTTGCTACTTCCTTCAAGCCTGCCCTCTCTGTCCCTGCCGTGTCACCGCCCAGCCTTAGGGACATTTGCTGTACATCGCGTGGTCCCAGGTCGGCACAGCTTCCTCGCAGGATGTTGTCCTGGGAGCCGACCTGGGGCGGGTCTACCTTGGGCTGCATGCTGCCCTGACGTCTCAGGAAGTCACCCTGTAACCCCATTGTATCTGCCCCTGGTGTGGACCGAACTGTGTTCCCTAGCCCCGGAACGCCTGTGTTGAAGCCCTAACCTGCAATGTGATGGTATCAGGAAAGGGGGCTTTGGGGGGTAGTTAGGTCAGATGAGGCCGTGAAGGTGGGACCCCATGATGGCATTACCCCCTTACAAGAAGAGGAAGAGACTGACTAGCAGCTTCCCTCCCCACCACGTGAGGGCCCAGTGGGGGCCGACCCTCGTGGAAAACCAAGTCCGCAGGCACCCTGACCTCGGACTTCCAGTCCCACCACTGGGGGCCAGGCGGGTCTGTGTTCGAGTCCTACCACGCTGTTCGTTACACCAGCTGGAGCAGCCTGGCGTTGTCCCCATTGAACAGATGCGGAAACTGAGTCACAAGGAACTAAGGAACCCATCTGGCGGCAGAGCCAAGTGATCGAACTGTTGGCTACCTTGCCCCGCATTTCCAGTGTCCCCAAAGGGGGCCTCACAGCTGATGGCTTGTGGTAATGATTTCCTTGCTCGACCTCAAAGTCGTTTTCATTTATTTTTCTTAGGAAAATGTTTGAACATTTTTAGTTCTCATGTTCTCACCGTCAGTTATCCTTCCTCAATAGTATTGTTTTTAATTTTTATTTATTTATTTTAGAGAGAGGGGAAGGGAGGGAGACAGAGAGAGAGAGAAAGAGCAATGTATGGTTGCCTCTCACATGGCCCTCACTGGGGACCTGGCCCGCAACCCAGGCATGTGCCCTGACTGGGAATCGAACCGGGACCCTCTGGTTCCCAGCCCGCGCTCAATCCACTGAACGACACCAGCCAGGGCAATAGTATTGTTTTTAAGTAGCAAGTAATATCTGTGCCGGGCAGCGAATGAGAAAATACTGGTGTGTTGGTTTGCGAGGGCTGCGGCAAAGGACCACAGACCGGGGCCTCACACAACCACTTACAGTCCTCCGTTCTGAAGTCAAAGACCGAGGCGCGGGCAGGGCCCTTCCTTTCGAGGGAGCGGGAGGCGCGGCGCAGGCCTCCCCCCCGGGTGTGCGGACAGCCGTCTGCTCTCGGCCTGCGTGTCCTCTCGGTGCTCTCTGCCCCATCGCAACTTCCTCCTTGTACGAGGTCAGCAGTCTCGTCGGAGTAGGGTCCAAATAAAGTCACACTGTGCGGTTCTGGAGGGGTAGGACTCCAACATGTGAATTTGGGGGGTGAGGGCACAATTCAACCCACAGGCAAGCAAAACCCCAAAAAACGAAAAACAAGGTGTGTCTGAACGCCCAGGCTTCATCCTCGCTGCATGTGGCCGTTTGCCCTTCCCGCCTTTTCCCGTAGGCCTGTGAGAGATCTGCGTGCTGGCAGCAGCCCGGCCACTCTCTGCTGGGCCTCTGCAGCTCCCAGCTGGCCTTGGGGGGCCATCTGGTGGAGGAAGTTCGGAGTCCGAGTGTCCCCATGCCACGTGCAGCCCGGTAGCGGGAGGGTCTGGAGGACAGGCACCCAGATGGAGCACCCCGCAGCGAGGCCTTTGGGGTGGGGAGGGAGGCAGGGAGGGGGACCTGGGCGGGGCAGGTCCCCATTTGAGTCAGGAAAGAGGCAAGCCCACCAGGCACATGGCTCTGTCCCCACCGTGAACCCCTCCTTGATCTACACGTCCGCAGCTGCCCCTCAGGCTGCTCTCCCGCCGTCCTTCCTCCGGAAGCCTGTGTCCCTAGTTTGGCCTGTCGGTCGTTCCAGGCGTGTCTGCCCAGCTCTGCCAGCTGAGGAGAGAAGAGCCTGCAGGGGACACTGGCTGGTGGCCGATACCAGGCTGCCCAGCACGCAGCTGGCATGAGGCGGCCACTGGTCCTCTACCTGGTCCTGCCGCAAGGCCACCCGCCGTTACGCTGGCTGGACAGACTGACGGCGCTTCCCACTTCCTGAGTGACCCCGGGCAGTCATTGCACCCTCTCTGCCTCACTTTCCCTTTCTGGGGAATGGGGACACCAGCAGCCTCTGCCCCAGTGTTGTTGGGAGGGTGAAGTGGAGCAGGGTTCTCGCTCTCAAGACCTCTGGCCAGCTCGGTTCTCCCCCCTCTGCCCTTCACCCCCCACCCCAGGTACTGGCCACAGGCCCCAGAGGAGGAGGAGGAGGAGCCCGAGGGCGCGCTCAGGCAGCGGGACCTGCAGGAGGCCTATGTCCAGCTGGCCCGAGGCGTGCAGGAGTGGCAGGACGGCTGCGTCTACCGAGGGCAGTTCGGGCTGGGCATGAAGATGGGGTCCGGAGAATTCTCGTGGCCCACGGGCGAGGTAACTGGCTTCCGATGTGAACAGGAGGGGGCTTGGCCATCGGGGAGCACACCTGGCACACCCTCTGCGCATTTGGGTGACCGAGCTCTGTTCACATTGGCCACCCACCCTTGAACGGGACCCTGTGGCCAGGCAGCCCACGAGTTGACACGCCCAGGGGTCCCCACTCACAGCTGGCCAGGTGTGGGGCTCAGCTGGGAGGGCGTCCCGGGGGTTCTGGGTGGTGAGGGCGGCATCTCAGACTCACGTCTCAGAGCGCTCTGTCCACAGTCCTACCATGGGCAGTTCTACCGGGACCACCTCCACGGCTTTGGCACCTACACGTGGCCGGACGGCTCCCATTTCGCCGGCATGTTTTACCTCAGCCACCGAGAAGGCTACGGCGCCATGTACATGAAGGCGCGGCTCTTCCAGGTGAGCGGCGGGGCCCGTGCCTGCGGCGGAGGGACGGGGTCACCATGTTTTCAGGCCACCGGATAAAAAGATATTTAGGTTCTGAGGCGGTTTGTTTCCTGTTTATATATATGTTTGTATATAATCGTGCCAATAATAAGGTACGTGAGAGTAAAAATGAAAACAAGAAGAAATTGGAAGCTGCTCTGTGTCCCCAGAGTAGGGATGCAAGGTTAGCAAGTTGGATAGGTCTTTAGATAGAACAATAAATGCACCTAAGTATTTATGTTTTTATGCATAAACTGGATCGTTCTCTGTATATTGTTTCGGAGCTTGCCCCCTTTTCCCCCCGGAGACTATTGCTGGTTTTGCAAACACAGACACTTTTCCCTTATTTTATTCCATTACAGTATAACTTACAGTAAAATTCACCCGTTAGTGTACAGTTCTGAAGGTCTGACAAGCACAGAGCTGTGCAGCTACCCTCACCGCGGAGCCCCGGCCAGCTGCACCCCCAGCGCTGCCCCGCGCCCCTGCATGACAGGCCTCTCCCCCCGGCCCCCGCCAGCCCTGTCTGACTCCTCCTCGCCTATCAGGTTGCCTTGGCCAGAATGCCAGATGCACGCGATCTCGCCGTCTCTCACCGAGCCAAGTGCATTTCAGACCGTGTGTGCGGCTGTGTGTGCGGGGCCCTGCCCTCTCGTTGCTCAGCGGTTTTTCACTGAGGGCCGCCCGGTTTACCACTCCCCAGCTGGCAGACATGTGGCTTGTTTCCGGTCTCCAGCGATTATGAATAAAGCTGCTTTAAACATGTATGTACACACATCCCTGTGGGTGTCTGCATGTCTGTGTGTGTGTGTGTGTGTGTGTGTAAACATGCTCCCAGATTTCCCGTGGCTCCCTGTGAATCCTGCCTCCCTGCCCAGCCCTCCACAACCACCAACCTGTTCTTCGCCACTGTGGTTGCCCCTTCCCTGTAGTTCCATGTAAATGGGATCACACAGCACGCAGCAGGTAGTTTGATTTCTTTTCGGCTTAGGGCACGACTCTTGAGGTTCATACGTTTTGCGTGTGTCCGTTTCTGCACGTTGAGGGGCTGTGTCCCACCATGCGGATGTCGGTCATTGTCTGCCAGTTTGCCAGCCATTTGAATTCTTCCCAGTGCTTGGTTCTCACGAGTGCAGCTGGACCAGCTTCCTTTCCACGTGGACACAAGCCTTCAGTGTCCGTTGGACAAGCACTGTGACTGGGTGGCCACCATCCGCGTGGTCAGTTTTATGAGAAACCGGTTTTCTGAAGCCGCTGAGCTGCTCTCCATGTCAACCGTCACCACATGAAGTTTCCAGTTGCTCCGCATCTTTGTCAACACTTTGTACTGGCAGTTTTAAAATTCTAGCCATTCCAACGGGCGTCTTGTGGTTTGAATTTGCGATGCCCTAATGACCCATGATTTGAACATCTTTTCAAAGTCGTTCAGAGTTGTGGTGTGTGTGTCTCCTGAGGTGAAGCGCTTGTTCCTGTGCTTTGCCCATTGTTTTTAATTGGGTTGTTTGGGCTCTTGTTGGAGTCAGAAGTATACCTTGTGTGTGTATATAGGTGGGCAGACGTGCGTTTGTAGCTGTCCGTGTGGAAAATAAGTGATTAATAAATAATAACACAAGAGCGAACCTGGTGTCTCACCCACAGCAGAAACCCAACTTGCGCCCCACGCTGCGTTTTGGACGCGGCATTGACCGATGACGCGGCTTCCGAACACTTCCTGCCTGTGGCGGCCTCTCCGTTCTCTTAACAGTGCCTTCTGAAAAGCAGATTTTTAAAAATGGTGACAAGGCCCTACTTATCCATTTTTCTTCCCTATTCTTGTGTGTGTGTGTGTGTGTGCCCTGTTTATAAAGTTTTTGCTTCACCCAAGGTTTCTAAGATTCTCATCTGAATTTTCTTCTGCCTTACGGTTCTAGCACTCATATTTGGGTCCGTGATTCATTCTGAGTTCATTTTCACGTTGCACATGAGGGTCAGACATCACTCCGCCTCCCCGCTCCCCTCCACATGTGGACATCCGACTTTTCGCTGTCGGCAGCTATTCTTCCATCAGAGGACACACGGCAGCGACTTTCTAGGAATTCTGTAACTCCTCCTTCACGTATGAACTCGAGTCACTTTATTTAAGGAAGGGCAGACACGCCCTTGACGTTTTTCTGTTGTACCAGTTTTCAGAATAATGCACTGATTTCCTAACGCCCTTAAGTGTGTCAACGATGGTTGTTGTTGTTGTTGTTTAGAATCTTCATAAACTCTGGATTTTCAGTGCCTGGCGGCTGTGGTGAGACTGTCCACCCTGGTCTGGGCGAGCGCTGCAGCCCAGTGCCTGGGGTTTCGGTGCAGCTCCAGATCCGGGACCGGCTGTCCGTCTGTGGAGCCCGCGGGACACTGATTGGGAACCAGTCTGCCTGCTCCTCGCTGCTGTGTCGGGTGGTGGTGCTGCATTGTGGTTTTTAAGCTTTTTCAGTAACAAGTCCAGAAAGTTTCTTAAAAACTTTGATAAGGAAAGACACCCTTAGTTCCTCCTGATGGCTCCAGCCCCGGTTTAGAGAGAGGGTTTTCTTTTCTTTTTCTTTATTTTGAGAGAGGGGAAAGGGAGGGAGGGAGGGAAACATCCATGCGTGGTGCACCCCGTACTGGCCCACAACCCAGGCCTGTGCCCTGACTGGGAATCGAACCAGTGACCCTTTTGTTCTCAGGCTAGCACTCAACCCACTGAGCCACGCCAGCCCGGGCAGGGGCGGGGCTTCCCATCACAGGGTTGCCGCTACTTTTCTCTTAGTTCTAATGAATGACCTTCGTTTCTGTGAACAAAGCTTCTCGCTCTGTCTCAGACCACACGTGCAACCGTTTCAGGGTCACGACACAGCGTCATCACCACCATTACGGTTTCCAAGGGCAGTTCCAGATCCCTTGCCCACCCTTTGGTGGCCCTGCCTGTCCCCCAGGTATGCAGGGTCACCTCCCCCAAAGCGATTCCTCTCCGGGGCTAATCCGCCCCCGGACACAGAGCCATGCTCCCTTGTGTTGTTTTGCTTTCATGTTTTAGGATTCTAGTGTTCGAAGATTGCTTTAATGTGGCTTTGTAATCCTGTGAAAACCGACGTTTTCCCAGTCAGATCTCGCACCCAGGCCCGCCCAGAGGCGCGCGCTCCCCACCGCTTCTCCGACACCCCGAGCCCCCCCTCGTCACGGCCAGTATTTTATAGTGTTATCTTTGCATCTACAGACTTTGAGCAAATGTACACACACATTCCTCCCCACCCTCCCCTGAGCAGCACTTTCTTCCTCCCTCATTTTCTGAGGTCTCGAGGGACAGGTGGCAACCCAAGGACGGCCACCAGACAGCGCCGGGATCATGGCTCGCTGGCCTGCCGTGTTGCTTTCCTGGGAGCGAGCTTGTTTGCTCAAAAGGAAACACTGTGGACCCTGAGAAAGTAGGTGCCCACTGAGAAGGGCCCCCGGGGGCTAACTGGGCTCAAGTTAAAACACAAAACAAAACAACAAACAAACAATAAGACTGAGCCTAGCAGCCATTTCTACACAGGGGCCGCTCACACCAGACGCCCGTCAGGGAACAGCCTGCGCTGAGCTGCGCCGGCACTGCGTCCGTCCGGCCCTCTGAGCCGCCCTCATAGAGGAGCTCCTGGGATCCCACCCCCCCAACACAGACACACACACACACACACACACACACACACACACGCGCGCGACATCTTCACTGATCAACCAGAACAACTCCATTCTGACCAATCAGGACAGTGTCTTTTGGACCAATGAAACTGCGAGAATTTGGAGTTCTCATTTGCCTGAGGACAGACCAACCAGGGACCTGGGCTGGACCTCTGTCTGGACAAGCCAGCTCCCCTGCAGGTCTGGGAGCCTGCTTTCCCTTTCTCCTGGAGTCTGGGTCCCTTGGCTGAGTGGAACCACTGGTCCCTGAAGGTGCTTTCCCCTTCCAAGCAGTGACGGGCTTGGGTCCGGAGCTGTCTGTCTCCAGGGCTGCCTCGTGGCTGTGCTGACTAAAGTGTTCTTCAGGGCACCTCACTGGGGATTTTTGCCGGTGTGGTGCTGGTGCTAATGACGATTGGTTGAAAACGCATGAGAAACAGAAAGTTAAGAACTTGCAGGAGCTTGGCTCTGGGAACTCCCTTCCTTCCTTAACTGAGTGACGAGCATTGCTGTGTGCCGTGATGTGTGCCATGTGACTGCATTGGTGATTACCTGATTATCGCTCTCCTCCTGCATTATCGCCTCACAGAAATTCCCCTGCCTGGAGCCAGGTCAGGGCTGTGAGCACCTTGGGCAGCATGTAGGTTTTCCATAGCTGCCCCCTCCACCCCGTGCTTTGCCCTGCCTGCAGTCTTCCTCCCCAGTACGTTGATACAGCGACTCACACCTGCCCAGTGACACTGCAGAGCGACCTGCTGTGCCACCTGACTCACCTCTCTACACAGTCCTCCCTCCTGTCCTCCCAGGGCCACTTTCACAGGCCCTGGTGGCGCTCGTTGCCTTTGCCGTTCCACAGATTTTTCCAGAAACACTCCAGCACCTGTCTCAACCCCTTTTTCACGGTGAAGTCACCCTCAGAGCAGTTTGGTCCTCAGTCCATCTTCCAGCACCTGGTGTGGACTGGGTTTTTCTCGTAGGCAGGCCGGGCGTCACGGCATGTCACAAAGCCTGGTGTCAGCGGCACCCAGCCCTGGGCCTGTGCTCAGAGCTGCTGAGACAGCTGCAGCGACCGGATGGAGAAGCGAGGTGGGAGCCGCCCATCCTGGTTCACAGAAGAAGGTGTGCTCAGGAAGTGACACGTGTGTCCCACTGTTTCAGGCCTGGATGGCTTCCTCTGCCCTCCGACGACCTCCAGGCCTCCTTCCACGCCATCCCAGGAAAGAGCGACCCTGGGAGCTGGACCTTTCTCTGTGCCCCTGCGGGAGCTTTGGTCCCAGGCTCCCTTCTTCTGGGGCTGCTTTGTGGCTTGTCTGCCTGTTTCTCCTGTATCTTCCGTCTCCACATCCTGCAGATGCATCCAAAAAGGCCCAGGAATGGCTGCACTCTGCCCGGTTCACAGGCAGCGCAGACGGGCTCCTCCTCAGCCACACCCTCTGGGGTCTGTCTGATCTTGAGGCTGGTGCCTGCAGCTACACGCTGCCTGGGCTGGCTCCCCAGGTCCGAGCTGCTGCAATGAGCCCAGGCGCCATCCCCATCACGCTGCCACCTGGAGACCTCCAGACATGCCCACGCCTTCTAAGAAAGGCCACCCCTGACCACCCAAGGTCCACAGCACACCCTGCACAGAAGCGTCCGTGACTACACATTTGCTTTCGGTTCCTGTGCCTGGGGCTTACGAAGTTGGTCACAAAGTCTTCCTTCCCGCGGGTCTCGTTTTGCAGGGGCTGTATAAAGCGGACCAGCGCTTTGGACCAGGCATCGAGACCTTCCCTGACGGCAGCCAGGACGTGGGGCTGTGGTTCCGGGAGCACTTGCTCAAGCTCTGCACCACGGTCCCCAGCAGCTTCTCCATCTGCGGTTACCCGGAGTACGCAGCCTTCCTCACGGACGCTGCGGCCAAAGTCAGCCTTTCTGACGAGGGGACCATGCAGTGGGACCTGCGCGAGCAGGAGGACCCGTTCTTCTATGACTACAAGCGCTTCCTGCTGGACGACGACCTGACTCTGCCCCCGGAAATGCACGTCTACTCCACCAACAACACCCACATGCCCGTGACCCGGGCTTTCCGCAGAGACCTGGACGCCAGAATCTTCCAGCATGGCGTCCCTCCCTTCATTGAGGACGGAGAGCCCTGGTTCATCAAAAATGAGACCCCTCTGCTGGTCAGAATCCAGAAGCAGGCTTACAAGTTCAGGTAATGCCGGCGGCCGTTCTCCTCCGACGTCTGGGCAGCCGCTCCTGCCCTGACCGCCCGGCACCCGGCTGAGCGGCTCTCGGGTGTTCGTCAGGCTGACGCAATAGGCTCCTCTCTCCCATCGTCACAGCCCGATGATGAGGGGGCGGGGAAGCCAGTGCCGGAGGGCTGTGGGGGCCGGGGTCTGCCGGCCTGCTCCAGGGGAAGGAGTGGTCAGGGGGCTGCTCGGGGCATGTGCAGCCAGGGCCTGGACTGGGCAGTGGAACAGGGCGAACCCCCGAGCCGGTGGAGCTGAGTTCGCCTCCTGGCGCGGGGCCCTTGTGCGTGTTTCCTCTCTGGAGGTTGAAGCGAGAGCCCCAGACCTGTGCAGGGTCATGTCTGGGATCAGATGGTCCAGTCCACACACAGAAGTGTGATTATGTGAAGTCTTAGCAGGGACCTGGGCAGAGAGCCAAGGTTCGGGGGCCAGGCAAGAGCGGGCCGAGGGCTGGCTGGGCCTCTGGCTTCTCTGGGAATGGCGGGAAAGATGGAGCTGCTCTGCCAGTCCGCAAAGATGCGCTCGCCCCACGGCCTTGGGGTGGCTGGCAGCACCAAAGGAAAGCGGATTTCTTAAGCAAAATCTTCAAGAATAGCTTAAATTTTTTTCTTAGATTTTGTCTTCAGACATCACTAAACAGTTTTAGAGTGTGTATTTTGTGGGCACAAGTGGCTACTTATGTATCCATCCACCACCCATTCACCCACCCGTCCACCTGTCCATGCATCCATCTATCCACCATATTCACCAGTCCTTTATATCCACCCATCCACCCCCCGAGTCACTGATGCACCGGTCCATCTGTCATGCAAACATCGGCTCAGCCCGTGGCCACAGGTGACTCTTGGGCACAGAAGCTGTCATACAGCCGCAGTTCATGACTGGGAAGGAGGTTATGTGGACACAGGAGGCTTTTGGGGGGCGGGGCGGGGGGGGGCCATGGGCCTTGCGTGCACTCTACTCGAAAAGGAGCGTGAATGAGCAGAGGTGGGACGTGGTTGCTTGGTGCCAGGTGCCTGGCGCCCTTCCCACCCAGGGCCCCTGCTGTGAGAGCCCCTCCCTGCACACACAGAGGGGCCAGATAAATTAGGGGCGCTCAGCCTGAGCACCTTCCCCTGCAGGCAGCGTGTCCGTCCACCACAGTGCCACGTCCACACTGACCCTGGCTGGCCAGTGGAGCAGCCCCCAGAGCCGAGGGGGAGGAAGTACAGGAGGGCGGGCCCAGGGTCCCCTGTGGGTGGCAGGGGCTGAGTCCGTGGACGCTCCCCACGTTGCCAGGAACACGAAGGCACACTCCAGCTGGAACATGGGCGCCATCCTGGAGGGGGACCGCAGTGGCTTTGCGCGCCCCGGGCCCAAGGAGCGGCTCTCCAGGGAGCTGATCCTGAAGGCCGAGGAAGGGAACTACAGCTGGATTTACGGGATCCTGAGGGACAACCTGGCCAGTCCCGACGTGGCCGACGCGCAGGGCTACACAGTGCTCGCCGCGGCTGCAGTGAGCCCCCCCCCGCCCCTGCCGTGTCTGCTCAGGGTCCCCCTCAAGTGGGGGGGGACGTCCCCTCTCCCCTCTCCCTTCTCCCCTCTGTGGAGCCGCAGTCCTCCCAGTCAGTCCTCCAGTGGGGTGTCCAGGGTCACGTGGGAAAGGGTGAGGGCACATAGATCTTCGAACGCCTCGGTCACTTGCTGGGCATCCCTTGGCCAAGCCCGCGGGAGAGCGCAGGCCAGCAGCCCTCGCCTGGGGAGGCCGCTTCCCCGCGTGCCAGGTGTCCTCTCGCCCCTCCCGGGGAAGCCTGTGGTCCTCGTGAGACTGGCCTTCTCCCTCCAGGTTCACTGTCACACTGACATTGTCAACCTGCTGCTGGACAGCGGGGCCGACGTGAACAAGTGCACAGACGAGGGCCTCACGCCTCTGAGCATGTGCTTCCTCCTGCATTACCCGGCCTGCTCCTTCAAGCCCAATGTCGCCGAGAGGACCCTGCTCAGGACCCAGGTCAGCCCGTGGCCCGCGGCCTGGCCCGGAACCCACCCTGTCCCCCAGTCTCCCCTCATGCACAGACCAGGTCAGACGGGGTGAACTGACAGCAAGGCCCAGGGCCGGGAAGCAGGAAGCAGGATGGAGCCTGCAGGCCGGCTGGGGTGTTCTGAGCTCGTAGCCAGGATGCTGAGAGACATGTGTCCTTAGCCACATGCACAACATTTGGGACCCTGGGACCCCTCCTGTGGTCCCCAGGAAAGAGGACACTGGGGAGTGGGGAGGCCCACCTCTGCGGAGTGGCCTTCAGCGGCAGCTTCTGGGACAGATGGGGCTGGTCAGCCCCCAAGCCTCTCCACCTGCAGTGGGAGTGGGCTCGGGCTCAGGGGAGTCTGCGGGTTCAGTGAAGAAAGGCGCCGGGGTGGGCAAGGACCGAAGTTGAGTATCCTCAGGGACCTGGCACCTAGAGGAGTCCTCATGCGCTCGGAGTCAATTGACTCTTGATGGAGGAATTGGGCCTGTAAAGCCCTTTAATTCTATTCTTACAATTCTTGTAAACGTCACTCCCTTTGTTTTGACACAGAGCTGTCACTTTGTCCTCTCTGTGGGGACAAGGCTGTCCCCTGACCCCTGCACTGCCCCGCAAAGAGCAGCTCACAGACCTGGGCGAGTGCAGGGCCGCCTGGAGCAGGGCTGTCCTTGTAGGTGACGCCGTGGGGAACGGCCGTGAGACCTTCATGGGCTACCGTGCTGGGTCGTGTTGCAGGCTGCAGTCAGGACAGGCTCCTGGGCCCCAAAACCTCAACTATTTACAGAAAGAAATAGCTGGGCCCACCCCCAGCATTTTGGCCTCAGTGGGAGTGGGGTGGGGCCCAGGATGCGCATCGCCGGCACTGCCGACGCTGGTCCAGGGTCCACACTCAGGCGAGGGAGGCTGAGGAGCTGGGACAAGAGCAGGGTCTCCTCGCAGAAACGCCAGTGAGCCGTGGCGGGAGCCCCGCACGTGACTTAAGGCTTTCTAGGAGCCCCACGGAAAAGTTAAAGGTGGGATGAAATACTGTTTATTTAACCTGGTGTGTCCACGCTCTACCACTTCTATGGACCCTGAGAAAGAAGACCCTACTAAGAAGGGCTCCTGGTGGCTCACTGGGCTCCAATTAAAACGATAACAACAAAGCAGAGCCTCGCAGCCACTTCTGCCCCGGGGCTGCTCTTGCAAACCAGCCCACACCCCCGGCACTGAGTCCCGCCCTCTAAGCCGCCCTGTGTCAACCAATAGGACTGAGGCTTTCCCCATCCAATCGGTGCTGCGCAGCTATATCCTCATCAGTTTCTCCACCAACCAATCAAAGCAGTTCCACTCTCACCAATCACAACAGTGTCTTTTGGACCAATCAAGCTGCAAAGATTTTAGTCTTCATTTGCATGAGGAGTGACCAATCAGGGACCAGGGCTGGGAACTTCTGTCCATGCAGCCCGCTCCCCTCTGGGCCCAGGAGCATGCTTTCCTTCCGCACTGGAGAGGGAAGGCAGGGTGTGGGTGCTTGGTGGGAGCCAGACTGCAGCAGGTGTCCTGGAGGGAGCAGGGTGGACTGGAGCAGCAAGGACCAGCGCAGGCCTGTCTAGCGAGGGGGGGGCCTGGTCCTGGGGCCACCTCACACTGGTATCCGATTGCCATTGAGCTGTCTGTACGGGACAAAGCTGCTTTCACCTCACCCCAAACTGGGATTCTTCCTGGAGTCAAGTTGGTGCCAGCGGCCGTCTGCTGACACTCGAGTGGGTGGCCAGCGCGGAGACGCTTGGTGATGTAACTCTGGTGTCTGCACACCCCGGGCAGCTGGGGGCTGTTGGGTGGCGCGGGTCTCTGGTGCCTCCCAGGCACTTGCTGGCCCTCTGGGTGCTGCTGTGCCAGGACTCTCAGCCCAGGTCCTGGGAAGCCGCTCCAGGCGGTGCGCATTGGTCTGCATCGGTCTTTGCTAGAGAAGGTGCTGGGTGGGGCTGCCACTCTGATCTTTTTCCTCCTAAGGATGGTTTTCTTGTACTTCCCAAAGGATGTTCCGAAACACTCAGTAGCTCAGGGCCGCTACTCCACGTTCCACTACTCAGACCTCCCCTCCCACGACGAGGTGGCACACACCCCAGGCAGCCAGGAGTCCGTCTACCCAAGGGACAGCCCTGAGAAGTGGGAGTCCACATCGCCGAAGGACAGCGCCAGCGACCCGGACAAGGGGCTGGACAGCGTGTCGGGGAACCTGGACAAGCACGTGCTGGGCAGCGAGACCAACTCCGAGTCCAGCGCGCAGCAGTTCTCCGCTGAGCCGTTGCAGGACCTGCTGGGGGGGAGCGCGGAGGCCTGTGGCATGCTGGAGCTGGCCCCCAGCGAGATCGGCTCCAACAAAGGGACCGAGCAGCAGATGACGCCGTCCATGGTCCGGTGGGTGGCTGGAGTGTGGGTGATGGGGCCGAGGGTCCTGTTCAGGGTAAATCGCAGGCTCAGCTTCACTTCCTCACTCCCCAGGGAAGGATTTGTAGTGTCTGCGCCTCATCTCTAGGAGGCCTTGGGGGCCTTGTCTGGTGGCTCAGTGCTGGGGCCTGGCTGTGGCTCCTGAGGGCCACGCAGGAGAGGGTCCGAGCGTGTCCCGGACTGACGTGCGGTGGGTGGGCACCACACAGGCTCATGCGCGCTCACCCCACACACTCGCTCACGGACACACACACTCGCCCCTTCCAGTCTGGACCAGTGGTTCTCCGAATATGTCTCACGTACCCTGGGGTGCCTCCAGCCCTTGCAGGGAATCGGTGAGGTTGAAATGCTTGTCACAGTAACCCTAAGGCTTGTGTGATGGCTGTGTGACCCTTTTCCACACACACAGAAGCGCCGGCTTCTCTCGGAATTTGACTTGGTGATGCCGTAGAAGTGACTGATTTATTGCATCCTGACGTGGACCCCAGGCCTCGTGATGTTCTGTGTGACAAGACGGGAGGGTGCCTGAAGCCTGTCTGCCTCAAACCACAGTTGGAGGCTTTGGGGGGAAAGCACGTCTGTGGCTCGAGCTGCCCACGGAGTCACTGTTCTCTCCCCATGGGCCACCGTGGTTACCAGACAGAATGAGCAGGTGGCACGCGGAGGTCACGCTTCTGAACACCGTTAGCTTTTGCTTTAAGGAGGACAGTTGACACCGTTGACAGTGACGTCTCCGCTTTCCTGTGGGAATGAGAGTTCCGAGAGTTCACATGCCCACGTGTTGTCTGCGACACGTGTCGGCCTGGGGTGGTCTCAGTGAGGCCGTGTGTGCAGGACTCAGCCCGGCGTCGCAGGCGCGCTCCCTGGACAGGGGCTCGCGGGGGCCGGGGGTGCTGGTGCGGCCAAGTGCGTGTTCCACAGAGACGTTCCACGTTCACATGCAGTAGGTTTGTGGTTGTTACTTTTTAAAGGTATCAGTAAGTATTTAAACATTTCTCAGTGTTTTGAACTGGTACTAGAGTACACACAGATGGATAGGATCCACGTAAAGAAAAGCTCTTTGGGGTCTTCAAAGAATTTTAAGAGTGGAAAGGGGTCCCGAGAGTGGAAAGTTTGAGAACCGCTGCTCTAGACTGACCCACCCCCACCTCGCCCTCGTTCTGTGATGCTGGCGGGACCAGCCGCGCCCTCGCTCCCCTCATCGCTGGCTTGGCTCCTCAGGACAGACACTGCATCCCCCACCCTGACGTCCCAGCCCACCCAGCTGGCCTCTTAAGGCTCAGAGCTCTGCCCAGCTTCCCCCCAGCTCTGTGCATGTCGTAAGAGACGTGCGTGTGTGTGCCGGCGTGTAGGCATGCCTGTGAGTGGCATGTCTGTGTGCACACGTGTGTGTACAGGGCATGGGGGTGTTATGCCTGGTGTGCACGGTACTAGGTGCTCTACACACTCCCCTCACAGCCCCCAGGGTGGAGGGCTGGTCCCCACACCACACTCTGCCTCTTGTGAGGCTGAGGGACCCTGGAATACTGAAGACAAGCAGGGCCATAGCTGGACTAGCACTTGGTCGGGCTGGCTCCCCTGGGGTGGTTAGGTGACGGGTGGGTAGCTCAGGCCTCAGGGTAGGGGCTGGAGGTCTCGAAAGGGCAGAACCCTGAGGCTCAGGGCATCGTGACCAAGGGCAGTGCCTCCTGAGCCTCTGCCTGGGGAGTGGGGAGCGTCTCCCCTCCAGCCTGTGACCACGTCCTGCTGATCCTTCCAGACACAGAAACAGGTGGCTGACCATCACCCTCCTGCTGCGCCGAGGCGCCGATCCCAACCTGTGCCGAGTGCCCATGCAGGTCCTGTTCTTCTGTGTGAAGGCTGGGGACGTGGATGGGGTGCGGACGCTGCTGGAGAATGGAGCCAGGACCGACATCCAGTTACCCCCCAAGGTGAGGCCCCCAAGGTGGGGCTGGAGGTTCTGGGAGCGTGGTGGGAGGGGCCAGCTGCAGGGGCCATTTGTGGTTTGAGGTTCGGGCACCTGGTTCGGACACGCACTCGACCGTCTGTGTTCCTGCTCTGGTTACAGGAGCGTTCTGCCGCCCCGAGGCCCTGGGGTGCTGGGAGTGCAGGGGCCGCGGCTCTGTTCTGCTCCCACGTTGGTCAGGGCTGGTGGCTCTCGCCGTTTAGGCCCCTTGGCCAGGCTGTGTCTTCTCTGCTGAGAATAAGGTCCAGTAGCACAGGGAAGCGGACGTTGTGTGAGACTCAGGATATGTTTCCTGATCGGACTGCATTTTTAAAACTAAGGTTATAGCCTTCTTCAAACTCGGCATAGACTCCCTCCCTTCCTCCCCCCACCCACTCACCCATCCGTCCACCCACCCATCCGTCCATCCATCCATCCAATCATCCATCCATCCTCAATCAAGAATCGGCTGTTTGCACGCATCGTCCAAACAGAAGCTTTGCTTTATGAAAGTGTCCGAGGGGGCAGCAGAGTGCCCGCTCCTCCCGCAGGCTGATGTCAGGACGTCAGTGCTTTCTGAATGGCATCCTCGCAGCCTTTCTCCGGGGCCCCGTCCTGTTTCCTCAGGGTCCTGCTCACGGGGTCGGTGAGTCCTCCACCCGGCCCGACGTGCACTGTTTCCTGGCTGGGGTCTCGCTCTGAGTTGGCTGTGCTCCTCCAGGACCAGGCCCCCGACCAGCTCTGTGTGGTCAGTGTTGACCAGGCATCCTAGAGACAGTCCAACTCTCTCAGCCCAGGGCAGAGGCCTGCCACAAGCGAACGACAGACCTGGTGGGGATGGGTGTCCGGGCTGCAGGGCCGTCTGCAGGGCATCTGAACGGGCCTTCATCCTCCGTCCTGGCAGGAGGACACCCCTTTCCTGGAGGAAGGCAGGGACGGTCAGTCTAAAATGAAGCTGAAGGCTTGGGCCCTGTGCTCCTGCCTGTGGTCCTGGCCGATGGAAGCATCTTGCAGGTGGGAACACACGTGCCCGTGGTCCGCTGTGGGCAGGCTGTGTTGTCCTGAGTGTCACCGCTTGGCTGGCTAGGGCGCGGTGCTGTGGGGGGCGCCCACCCTGGACAGGCCCTCACCCTCCCGCATCTCCTCTGCAGCTGGGGGCCCTGACCCCCCTCCACATTGCCGCTGCCCTTCCCGGGGCAGAGGGCGTCAAGATAACAGAGCTGCTGCTCCACACCATCACGGACGTGGACGCCAGGGCGACCGACCAGGACGACGAGTACAAAGGAAGCAAGGTGCGCCGTCTGCCACATGGGAGGGCAGGCGCTCTGTAGACAGTGTCATCGTTTAGCTCAAAGCGCCACTTGTCCTTAAAGAGGCTGGCAGGTGCCGAGTGCGCCCCAGACCAGCCTGGCTCCGCTGCGGCATGTGGGCAGCTCCCTGGCCTGAGAGCCAGAGGGGAGGGCTCGGGGCACCCGTGCAGGGCGCACGGGAGGGGTTTCACGGGGTGCTGCTTCAGACCCGCAGCCTGGGGAACAAGGCCACCGCTCCTCCACGCGAGCTCCTCTGTGGGCGGTCCCACACCCGCGGGGGTTCGCGGCCTGGCCTGGGTGATGGGGAGGGGCTCGGGGCCCAACCGGACCCTCTGTCTGCACGCAGCTAGACCTGCTGCCTTCGAGCCTGAAGCTCAACGGCGAAGCAGGCCCGCCCAGCAGCTACCACAGCGCATACACATCTGTCCCCGACGAGGGCGGCAGGACACCCCTGCATGTGGCCTGTGAGCGGGAGGACAGCTACAGGGTGAGGGGCCTTCCCGAGGTGCGGGGATTGTGCGCCGTGTGCGTGTGCACACACATGAATGCCCTGGGATGCACACGTGAGTGTTCACACCAGCGTGTGCATGCATGTTTCGTACATGTACACTACCTTGTATGCGTGTGAGCATCTGTGAGCTGTACTTCCAGGCAGTGCGTGTGTGCATGCGCATGTGTGCTCGGGCGGTGCGTGGGCACGTGGGGGCTGTGATGGGCAGGGCAGCGGGGCAGCAGCCCCGGTGGGGGACCGGCGGGCTCAGGGGACAGACTGTGGGGCGTGGGCTTCAGAGCAGGCGGGACGGGCCACCCCCACAGTGAAACACAAGGCCCTGGGTTAAAGCAGCGGGAACGTCGGGCGCTGTCTGACTCGTGTGTCCCCAGCATTTCAGAGCACGTTTTAGGGACGCTCATCGACACGTGTGCCTGCCTACGCGTGGGTCGCAGTGTAACATCGCGTCTCACGGGGGCCTGCTCGCACCTGCGTGGGCGTGGCCGTCCTGGGCTGAAACAGCCTGTGCCCCTCGGACCCTGCTCCCCGCCCTGCTGCGCCCTGCCACCTTGGGGTTGTGGCCAGTGCAGCCCTGGCCAGAAAGCCGCTGAGCCTCAGTTTACCCTCCCATAAAACGATAATCAGGGCACTCTCAAAGGGCTGTGGCGTGGGCAGTTTGCTGCTGCACAGGGAGAGCACGAGGGCCTGAGTGAAGGAGGCGCCTGGTGATACCGGCCGGGGGGTGGGGCACCTCAGGCCTCTCTGCTTCGGAGCATCTCCCCTATCAAAGCTGCCCGGGGCCCTGCCCTGGCCAGACCTTCGGAGGGTGCCCTGAGTCCACATGAGGAACGGGGACAGCTAGGCTCGGAGAGGTGGGCTGGCCAAGGCTCCCAGCCAGTAAGTGCGAGGCCAGCCCACGCCCTGTGTCCTTTGTGCCAGTTTCCGATTTGGACAGGCCCCCGCGGGGAGCAGAGTTAGGAGACGCTCGAGGCGGCACCCTCGCTGGGTCACAGACAGGCGGCTGCAGTGAAACCCCAGAGCTGAGCAGGGGGGCTGCAGTGGGGGGAGGGGAAGCTTTCCCAGGAGTTTGGCCTGGCCAGTGAGGCTGGGAAGAGGGAGTGGGCTCAGCGGGGGGCAGTTCCCACCTGCCAGCACTCTGGGAGAAGCGGGGAGGAGGAGGGGACATTGGGGTCCCGGTGGGGCGGGGAAGGGCAGAGGGGTGTGCAGAAAGTCTCCTTTCAGCCGGCTGGGCTGCTTTCCCGGCTGGGCCCTGGGGCCGCGGCCCTGCTGAGGGGCCGACGCTGCTCTTGCTGCGGTGGCCAGAAGGCCCCGGCTCTCCCTTTCCTTTGAACATGAGCTTTAAATCAACTTACGCATCAGTTGCCCTCCTGTTTTTAATTAGAAACGATGACTATTTAAAAAACACATTTTCAGTTTGAGGATCCACCCTCACCCCCCACCCCTGCCCATCACTCCTGCCTCGGACTCGGAGCCAGGAGGGGCCGGGAGCTGGGGTGGAGGAAAGCGGACTCAGGCCTCTCTCACCTGTCTGCCTGCCTTCCCCTCCCAGCACGCGCGGGACGTGGTCCAGCTGCTCCTCTCCCACGGGGCCAACACCAGCCTGCTGTGGAGCGGCCACTCCCCGCTGTCCCTGTCCATCGCCAGTGGGAACGAGCTGGTGAGCATGTTCTGACCTCGATGGGCTCCTGCAGCGTCGCTCCCCCAGGGCCCCGATCCGTAGGTGGGGGGTGCTGTGGTCGGCAGTGGCCCAGAGACAGCAGGGTGCAAGGGGCACAGATCCCTCCCCTGTGGATGAAGCTCCTTAGAGAGCGCAGGGCGACCAGAGGCGGGAAGGGCGGCCTGGGCGGGGGCTCCCTCAGGGGCCTGGACCGCAGCCCCGCCGGTCCCAGGCAGGGACTCCGAGGTGCTGCGGGGAAGGCCCATGGGCCAGTTCCCACCTCCCGCTGCCTCCAAGGAGCGTGCTCACTCCTCATGCAGCCAGCCCCTCGTCCGTCTGTGCCCCACCCGCCTGCGCCTCCCTTTATTTAGCTGTGGTTTTTGGAGCGCCGGCTGTGCGCCAGGTGGGCGCTCCCTCAGGCACGAGATGCTGAGTAGAACTGTCTCTGCCCCAAGGGTTCTACGTTCTAGTGGGGAAGACAGGCCGTCACCCGTGTGTGACACGGTTTTAGGTAACGGCCAGTGCGTGAAGGAAATAGGGGTCAAGGACGGACAGAGGATGGAGGGCAGCCCCTTCAGCAGGGTGGCCAGAGGGCTCTCTGTCGAGGGGACACTTCCGCAGAGCCCCAAAGGAGCGGCAGGCGTTGTGCTTCGCGGGGGGCCCCTTCCTCAGCGAGCTGTACAGGCACCTGCTCCTGCTGGGGAGCGGGGAGGCGGTCACAGGACGCAGCAGCCCAGGGAGCTCGCTCTGAGCAGGGCTCCCGAGAGAGCTGAGCACTGGAGCTGCTCTTGCTCTGGGCTTCCTGGGTGGCCTGGGCTCGCAGCTGGGGACGCAGCAGGGAACGAGGGACATGTAGCCTCTCTGTGTCAGCCAGGTGGTCACAGAGATGCAGGTGGCCTAAGGCAGAGGCAGACTGGTCCCAGGGATGAGGGGTCAAATGTGGGCTGGCTCAGCAGTGCTCCTGGGACAGACAACGAGACAAGGGACAGGGCCGGCCCTCCCTGAGGAGCCACCGCGTGCCCCACCCCCACCTCCTCTGAGCAGCAGCGGACAGAGCGAGCCCAGGGGTAGCATCCGTGAGCCCCAGCTGCAGGCGACGCGGCACTTGGCACGACAGTGGCCTCGCTCCGGGCCATCTCCAGTGGAGGGAGGGACCTGGTGGGCACTGGCCAGCTGACCAGCCTATCTGCATCCAGATTGTGAAGGAGCTCCTGGCCCACGGCGCAGACCCCAACCTGCCCCTGACCAGAGGCCTGGGCAGCGCCCTGTGTGTTGCCTGCGACATCACCTACGAGCGCCAGAGGAGCATGGACAGTAAGCTGGCCCTGGTGAGTCGCCGGGCGCGCAGGAAGGGGGCCTGGGCCGTGGGACCCTCGGTGGGGCCTCCTCCCCGCGGACGAGCGCCGTGTGGTCTCGCTCTGTGCTTTCCAAGTTCTTAAAACAACGAAAAATCTTGCCTTTTGAAATGTATGGATCTAAAGTTTGTCACGAGACATCGACACTCGGCAGGCCAGGAGTCCCCTGGTTTGTCCCAGGAAAGACACAGGCCATGGTTTGATCCAGTTGCAGGATTCTAGATTTTTCTATCTCAAGTGTCAGCCAGGGACCTGATGAGGTGCCTGCTGGGCCGGGGGCCGGGCGCTGTGTCCCGGGCTGCGCTGCGGCCGCCCTTGGCGGCAGTGCCTCCACCCCCTGCCGCCGAGAGGCTGACGCCAAAGTCGATGCTCTGAGGTGGGAACTTGCATCCTCACCCGCTCACCCAAACTCTGGTACAGGTTTAGTTAAAAATCACAGGATGACACGCCCGATTCTCAGAGATATTTCCAACACTTATGATTAAAACATTTTCAGCCCTGAGTGGCGTGGCTCAGGTGAGTGGTTGCCGATTTGATTCCCAGTCAGGCAGGTGCCAGGGTTTTGGGTTCGGTCGCCATGCAAGAGGCAAGCAGTTGATGTTTCTCTCCATCTTTTCCTCCCTCTGTTTTCTTCTCTCTAAAAATAAAATATCAAGCATTTTTATTAACTGTGTACCGTAAGCCAGTAACGAATGTGTTAGCACTCGGAATCACGTTGGTCTCCACCCCCTGCTCAGCACGTACACGCGACCTTCCTTCCCTCTTCCCAGGGCTGCTCTCTGCTCACAGACCTGCAGCTGCCGGCCCCCGACCTCGCCTCCGGTCCTGTTAGTTCCAGAGCTTCCCGCCCGTTCTTTAGGTCTCGAAGGTGGAGGAGTATGTGGTCGGCAAATCACAGTGCTTTTCTCACCTGTTCCAACACGTGCGGCCTGTTTTCTTCAGCCCCGGCCTCAGCAGGCGCGGTCCGAGTCGGGGGCCCTGGCCTGGGTCTGTAGGGCTTCTGTCCCTGCCGGTCACTCTGCTTTGCTCCTCAGCGGGAGGGATGGGCCTCCCGCCTGCAGCTGCCAGGACTGCTAAAAAAAACCTCACTCGAGGACACGCTTGCTGATTTTAGAGAGAGAAGAAGGGAGGGAGGGAGGGGAGAGCGTGAGCCCGTGTGCGCCCAACAGGGGGCTGCACCTGCAGCCTTTTGGTGTTCGGGACCGTGCTCCCACCAGCCGAGCCCCGGCCAGGGCAGAATTCACCATCTCAACCGTCTGTGAGGCCAGTGGCATTAGGCACATTCATTCGCGTGGCTGTGCAGCCGCCCTGCCGTCCACCCCCACAGCTCTTGGTTTTGTGCGACCGACACTCGGGCCGCAGGAAACGTCCCTCCCCACCCCACCCCCGCTCCGTCTCTGGGGTCTGCCTCCAGGCCCGTCCTGTAAGCGGAGTCGCGCCGTGTGTGCCTGTGGGGCTGCCCGATCTCTCGGAGCCCCAGGGCCTCTCAGTTTCAGGGCCTCTCAGTTTTATTTTAATTTTATTGTCGAGCATCTTCTCACGGGCTTGTTGACCACCCACATACATGTCTGTTCAGGTTCTTTGCCCATTTGACAAATAGTTTTTTTTTTTTTTTTTAGAGAGAGGAGAAGGGAGGGAGAAAGAGAGAGAGAGAGAAACAGCAATGTATGGTTGCCTCTCACGTGGCCCTCACTGGGGACCTGGCCCGCAACCCAGGCATGTGCCCCGACTGGGAATCGAACTGGGACCGTCTGGTTCCCAGCCTGCACTCAATCCACTGAGCTACACCAGCTGGGCTGTTTTTTGTTAAGTGTTAAGAGTTCTCTCTGTATTCTGGACGTTAATCACTCATCAGAGGTTGTGATTTAAAATATTTCCTTGCATCTGCATGCTGCATTTTTAATGGTGACTTTCGATGCACAAAAGTTCTTAATTTTCATGAAGTCTGATTTATCTGTTCTTTCTTGGTTACCTGGGCCTTTGGCGTCACATCCAAGGATTCACTGCCAAGTCCATTGTCTTGAGGCTTTTGTCCTGTGTTTTCTTCTAAGAGTTTTATGGATTTAGCTGGGATTTAAACAAGCGCTTTTCGGTACAATCTAGTGCTTTTCCTCCACGTTCCTTCATGTGATGGGATTCGGTGCAGCCCTCTGAGCCACTATCTCGCAGCGCACCAGGCTCCTGTGACCGTCCCCGGCTTTGCCGGGAGTTGGGGGAGGCCTGGGGCTGGGTCGGGGCAGCTTCCTCCCAAAGCCCTGGGACCCGGCTCCCACGGGCCGGCTGCAGGCCTGGCCTGGGGAACAGGGTGTCGATGTCTGCCCCGTGTCGTCCAGTCCAGGGGAAGCGGGACCGCAGCCAGGCCTCGACAGACATGCGCAGTCGGGGCGGGTGTCACTGAGGGCCTCCCAGGAGCGGCCGGGCTGTGGCTCCCCGTGACAGTCGGTGTGATGACGATCGCCCTAACTTCTTGGCCGCGAGGCTGCATGTCTGTCTCGTTTGTGTGTGTCCGCACACGTGAGGGGGTGGCCTCCCTGCGTGACACAGGTGACAACAGTCTGTCTAGGCAGCGCCTGCTCTTCTGCTGGGGGCCGTGACCTCAGCTGAACGCCTACCTCCAGCGAGGTCGGCAGGAGGGCCTGGAAGCCTTGGGTGGCCCAGATCACGGCAGGGGGGGCTGTCGGGGGCTTGGACGCCCCAATTCCAGATCCTGCCTCCTGCTGGCCAGAGTGGTCACGCGCATTTGATGCAGCCCTGTTCTCCACAGATCGACCGACTCATTAGCTATGGGGCCGACATCCTGGCCCCTGTGACGCTCACGCAAGAGGACAAGGTGGCTGTGGGCACAGCGGTGGACTATGGGTATTTCAAATTCTTCCAGGTATGGCTCTGAGTTTCCTGTTGGTGGGGTGGAGCAGGCCCTTTAGCATCCCTTGGGCAAAGCTGGGCCAAAGGTCCCTCACGACTCCGACCAGAGCGTGTCCTGGTCCTGCCGGAAGAGAAGACCTGGCACCCAAGGGTGTCCGTCCAGGTGTGGCTGCCATGTCTGGCTTTCAGAGTGCTCTTCTGGTTTGTCCTCACAATGAGCCCTGAGAGTGGAGGTGTGCTCCCCACCCAGTACCCATCCCAGGGGAATAGACCAGGCTGGGAGTGGGATCCACCCTCTCCGGGGCGGGGCTGCTGCCCCACGGTGCCTGGCCTGTGCCGCAGGACCGGAAGATCGCCTACTGCCCCTTCCACATGCTGCTGCCGGCAGAGAGGGAGACGTTCGTGGCCCGGAAGCGGCTCCTGGAGCACATGGGCTTGCAGCTGCGGCGTGCCGTCCTGGCCAAGGAAAGCCAGTGGGACCCGAAGGTGCTGTACTTGAGCAAGAGAGGTGCGTGGCCATGGGCAGAGCCGGGCCGTGTTTCCTGACAATCGTGAGACGTGAGCGGCTGGGCTGGGAAGGGAAACAACACAGACCTGTCCCACGGCCCAGGCCACCTGCTGGGCCCGGGTCTGCTGGCCCCCATGTCCTGCCCTCCTAGGAGGTCGTGCAGGGGAGGTTGGGGGCGTCCCGGGAGAACCTCAGGCCACACTGTGGGAGCGCATCTGGGAGCACTGCGTTCGTCTAGGAATGCCGGCCTAGCTGCCGGGGGGCGGGGGTGCAGCACACAGTAGGGCTGAGGTGCTGACCGAGCTGTTGGAGGCACTGTGGGGGATCCTTGCCCCACGAAGGCCCGGTCTAGGGCCACCCTAGCCCAAGACTGCGCTTCTCCCTCTCAAGTGCAGGGGCCTGGGGACAGGCAACAGTGACTGCAGGACACTGCAGGCCTGGTACCCGTGGTTCTTGGGTGGACTGGCCAGCACTGCGGGAGGAGGAAGAGGGACCTGCGTGGTGCTTTGCTTTATGAGCCACGTCCAGGGGGTTGAACCGGTGGCCCCTGCCCGTGTCTGGGGCAGTCTGCCCTGGAAAGTGAGGTCCTGGGCTGTCCACCGTCAGCAGGTAGCAGAGCCTGTCCAAGTGAGTGGGATTCGGGGCAGCACCTGGTGGGAATGGCTGCAGGGTTGCTGGACGCAGGGAAAAGGCCTGTGGTTCTGGAAAGATCCAGAACACACCCCTGTGCACATGGGAGCTCATTGCTTGGCTGCAGTAGCATCTTGTTGCACTCGCTGAAGAGAATCCGACTCAGTGGGAAACCACGGGCACCCGCGCCAGGCATCTGCCTGGGGAGGGGGGCGCGGCACGTCCCTGGACCAACCCCTCGGTGGCCCCCGTCAGCCACTAGTCTCTCCTCCGCGCAACAGAGCGTCCCTAGTCACAGGCCCAGGACGGCGGCCTTTTCACCTGCGTCACCGAGGCACCCAGGGACTGGACAGGACAGGAGCTACACAGGACAAGCAATGAGGAACAGAGGGCACTTTCTCAGCCCAGTAAAGGCTCCCGCAAACCCCACAGCTAGAGTCGGGCTTTCACGGTGAAAGGCGGGACGTGTTTCCCCAAGGTCAGGAGGAAGGCGGGAGTGTCTTCCCTCCGTGTTGCTGGAGCAAACAGACAAGAAAGAAGGAAAATGCGTCCAAGTCGCAAAGGAAAAGTTGAACTCTATTTGCAGATATCATCTTGCAGATTGAAAATCCTAGGAATGCACTTTGAAAACTAAAACTGATATTAAATTATTAAGCTAAATGTATAAACATTAAAATATTAACCTAAATATAAAACTATTGCACTACTAAAACCGTAAGTCCATTAGTGAGGTTGTAAGATGAGGTCGATACACAGGAATCTTTAGTGCATCTCCACAGCCACAGCGAACAAACCCAACGTGAAATTTAAAATCATCCCCGTTTGTAATAACATCAATAAGGGTGAAAACTTATGTGTACATTTATCAGAAGCTGTGTAAAACTTATGCTCTGAAAACTACAAAACATTGTTAAAAAAATTGCCCTGGCCGGTGGGGCTCAGTTGGTTGGAGCATCATCCCACAACCGAAGGGTTATGGGTTTGCTTTCCAGTCAGAGCACATACCTCAGCTGTGGGTTCGATCCCCAGTCCGGGTGCATATGGGAGGCAACCAATTAATTATTCTCTCTTACATTCATTTTTTTCTCTTAAAAAAAAAAGCAATGGAAGAAAATGTCCTCAGGTGAGGAGAAAGAACAAAGGAAAGAAAAGAAAGAAAGAAATTAAAGGAGCCCCAATAAATGGAAAGCCACCTCCTTGTCAGAACTCCGGCTGACTTCTTTGTACAGAGTGAGAAGCTGATTCTAAAATCCATGTGGAAATGCAAGAGTCCCAGGACAGCCAAAACAATCTCTGAAAAGAAGAACCAACCTGAAGGACTCACATTTCCCAATTTTAAACTCACCGCAAAACAATGGTCACCAAACAGCGTGGCCCTTGCATAAAAGCAACACGCAGGCCAGCAGACTGGACACGGAAGGAAACCACGTGTCCGCCCCGAGGTCTGCAGGGGGCAGGGACAACGGTCCCTTCGACAAACGGAGCTGAGAGACCTGGTTGTCCAAGCACAAAAGAATGAAATTTGACCCTCACACCACATATAAAAATTAATTTAATTTGGATTAAAGCCCTAACTATAAACGCTTCATCTATAAAACTCTTGGAAGAAAACACAGGCGTAATTCCTCAGACTGAGCAGTGGGCTTATACATACAACACCAAAAGCATGAGCCATGAAAAAAACAGATCAACTGGACAGCATCAAATTGACTTTTTTTTTTTTTTGCTTCAAAGGACACTCGAAAAAACAAAAAGGCAACCTACAGGAGACCACACACTTCGTCAGGAACTTGTACGTGGAATAAACTGTCACAACTCGGTAACAAAGACAAATAATGGAATTGAAAACTGGACAAAGAGAATAGAAATCTGCGCGATGGTGGAGTGAGGTACGGTGATCCGGGAAGGGGTCTGGAGACTGGAAAACGAAGCCGGCAGCCCCACAGCCTGCAACAATTCACCGGGGGTGACGTCAGCGCCGCGCCGAGACCTCTGTCACAGGGCACGGCTGTGGGACAGCCCAGGTGCTGGTGGGTGGAGCGGCCAGGGCAGAGTGTGCTGTCCTGGCAGGAGCCGCCCCTGCATCGCTCAGACTGGACGCCAGCGCCTGGTTTGGTGCCTGCCTCAGTGGCCGACGAAAACCTCCATGGCCCCCAGAGCACGGCTCCTCATCAACCCCCAGGCCTTGGGCGGCCCAGTTTGAAGCACTGAAACCGGAACCGAAAGGACATCGGGGGCACAGGGGTGGAGTCAGTCTTCGTTACGTCGGCGCCTATGCACAGTTTCTTTGAAGAAGGACATATACGTGGAAGTGGCCGACGAGCCCATAAAAAGAGGCCCAACGTCGCTGGTCATCAGGCACGAACAAGCGGAACCACGTCGCGGTCCCGCTTCACACCCAGTGGGCCGGCCGTAACCTGGAACGCAGCGCGGGCAAGCAGGTGGAGGGGGCCTGTGGGTGGGGCCCAGCCTGGCGGCTCCGCGAATGCCAACCACAGGGGCCCCGTGTGACCCAGCAAGTCCGTTCCTGGCTGTGCACCCAGGAGACATGAACACGCGTCCCCCAACACTGGACATACATGTTTGTAGCATGTTCCCAGAAACCAGATGGGAACAGCCCGCCTGTGTGTCCACGGGTGAACGGATAAACAAGTTTCGGCCGAAGCGCGGACCCTCGCTGCCGTGTGGAGGGCCTCGAGCACGTGACGTCCAATGAGCGCGCGGTCACCGAAGGCCGCGTGTTGGACGAGCCACGCAGACCAAGTGGACAGTGGTCGCTAGCAGCTAGGGGCTGGGCAGTCAGGCATGACGGCCATCAGGGGCTGCAGTGCCTTGTGTAGGGATGACGCTGCTCAGGGTGATTGTGGCGGCGGCTGCGTGCCTGCGACTGCAGGACAGCCTTGGGCGGTGGCTGCTGGGTGGCCTGGAGGGCAGGCTCTCGAGGCCCAGCTCGGGAGGCCGCGAGGTGAGTCCGCCGCCCGTCTGACAGGGCGCCCCCCGCCCCCACGGCGCCTCCCAGGGGAACAGTGTGGCGCTGCGGCGCCAGACCCGCTTCCACGTTCTCCATCGTCACCTCTCCCAGAGGCGTCCCTGTGCGCGTGGCCCTCAGAACGCTGCCTGATGACACGTGAACCGGGGGCCACGTGCTTCTCTCCACAGCGGCCTGAGTGGTGGCCTGCGTGAGGTGGGCACGGGAGGAGTTGGGGGCAAGAGAGGGCGCCTGCCTTCCTGCCGTCGTGGCCGGAGGCGTTTCCTCGCGTGGTCCTGCGTTGAGGGCGGGGCGGCCGCAGAGGCTGGGCGGCCTTCCCAGTGGGGGGACGTGTGTTGAAGGAGAGGACAGGGCAGGGGCGTGTGGTGGGACCCCATGGCTGTTGTGGGACTCACTGCCCTCCAGTCGCCTGCAGCGGCCGGCAGGCGTCCCCACTGCAGAGGGCTGTGCGCTGGGCCAGGCCAGGGAAACCTGGAGGTGCCTTGTGGTGAGGGGGTCCTGAGCCAGTCGGTGGCGATGGCACAGAGGAAGGGCGACCGGGAGGCTGTGGAGGGTGGGCAAGCATGCAGGAGTAGACGGAAGCCCCCCAGGCTGTGGACACCCCAACGCCCCCAGACCAAGCCCCGTTCTGCCTCCTGGGACCTGCCGTGGGCTGTCCAGGTCTCGGGGGCCCCACCTGCCTGCTGAGGTGCGCGGGCGGGCTCGCTGCGGGAGGATAGTGAGTTGAGGCAGGCAGCCTGGAGTGCCCTCCCCCCACGGGGGGCCTCAGAGGCTCACTCGCGCCTCTCTGGGCACAGCGGAGCTGACCCCGTGCTTCCGGCTGAAGCAGAAGGGCATCGGCCTGTCGAAGGCGCTGCGCCCAGAGGAGCCGGAGTTGTAAGTGGCCAGTGTGACCCTGCCCACCGTGGGTGTGATGGGATGGGGGCTGAGGACCCACAGGGCACCCTCGAGGGACTCTTCCTCGTCCTGGCGGGACGGCTGGGTGGGAAATGTCTCACGGACCCTGTGCCCCACACCCTTCCCAGCCCCTCTACCTTTCGGGCATGGCTCTGCTCCCACCTGCTCTTCCAGAAGCATCTACACACCTGTGTCACCTGTCCTCAACACCCCGGGGGACGGGGTGGGGTCGATGGGTGGGGGCAGTGGCGGTGTGCCCGCCTGGGCTCACTTTCCTGCTGAAGCAGAGAGCAAGGGCGTGGTGGGCTGACCCACGGCCCCACGGCTCTGCTCGGAGCAGCTGCTCCCACAAGACACAGAGATCCGCCTCCCCCTCCCGCGCTGCGGCATGTGGGGTCCCCCGCCTCCTGCCCCTGCCCGGCCCCTTCTGTGAGCCCTTGGGTGGGGTCCTGGGCATGGCGCTGTGCTGGACATCCCGCACGGGACTTCAAGTCTCTGTCCTCGGGCAGAGGACACAGGGCAGGCCTGGGGCCCGGGTCGGGGGCCTGGGGAGCAGGCACCGCCCGACATCCATGTGGCCCCGGCAGGATTCCCTTCTTCAAGTTCTGCTACTACTGTGGCCGCTCCGTGGGGGTGCGCCTCACGCCCTGCAGCCGCTGCCACGGCATCATGACCTGCAGCAAGACCTGCAAGACCAGAGCCTGGACCGAGTTCCACAGCAAGGACTGCAGCGCCCTGGCGGCCCTGGGTGAGTCCCCGTGCCGGCGGGGGCCCAGGCGCTGGCCGGGCAAGGGTCCCGTCGTCTGGGAAACCTCTGCAGGCCCAGCCACCGCCCAAGATCCCGGATGGTGGGGATGAGGGGCACGGAGCCAGCCTGGCCTTTCTCCCCGCACGGCAGGCGCCCACAGCTCCTGGGTGGGCCCGCCTGGGGGCTCCGCTGGACACCCAGCCCCTGGTGGACTCAGGCTCCCCTGGACCCCACACACTTGGCCTTGGGGCTGCAGCAGGCAGGTTCCTCCCTGCCCGCCCTCGCAGGCGGTTCTAGAGGCCAGCAGCGGGCTGCCCTGGGAACGCCCTCCTCTCCAGGGCCCCCTCCTCGGGGGTGAGCTGAGCCTGTCCCCCTAGCAGGCGGATGCAGGAGCTGGCTGACTGTGCCCCCGACGCGGATCCTCTGAGCTCTGACACTCGCTGTCCCCTCCGTTTTCCCCTCGGTAAAATGGGGCTTTAGGAAAGGCTGGCGGGGAGGGCGGCGGGCCCAGGGTCCGCCCTCACGGCCCCCTCTGCCAGTTCTCTCGCCAGGGACCCTCTCGCCGGAAGAGAGCCCAAGGGAGGAAGGATCTCAGTAAAGGAGCCGAGCCGGCCTCGCCTGGGTCACCTGCCGGGGCCGGGGCGGGTGGGCGGGGGGTTCCCTGGGCCGCACCAGCCTAACTCGGGGTCCGCGCCCACCAGAGGGGCCCTGGCAGCGCCCCCCTTGGCACCTGGCAATAAATCGGCCCACAGGCCGTATTCTGACCCCGTCTGTGCCCGCTCATCTCCGTGCAGGCCGGGCCACCCTTAGGCCTGTGAGGGTCAGGGCCGCAGTGGAGGGCAGGGGCTCCTGTGCTCTGGGGGCGTTCGGAGGCCTCCGAGGAGCCCACAGCCACCGCACCCCCGCGCCCGCTCAGCTGGGGTGTCTGTCACTGGTGCCAGCGCATTCGTGGGCGGGGGGTGGGAGCGTTCACAGTGGGTGTGAAACGGCCCGGGCCAGGGTGGAGGAAGGCCAGGGTGACCATGAGTGCGGGGGGCCTGCTCTGCCGGAGGACGCATAGAGGGGCCTGAGGGGAGTGAGCGCCTGTCCTCAGGCTGTGCAGGGAGGGGACAGAGGCCGGAGTCCGGCTGCTGAGAGCGGCGTCGTGGGCGCGGGGGGCTGGGACAGCAGGACAGGAGCCTGTGGGGGCCCCGCCAGGCTGACCCCTCGCTGGGCCAGGCAGCCCCACCTGCAGCAGCGGGCTCTCAGATGCGTCAGGAAGTTTGCTGGGGCCCCAGGCCGCACCCGGAAGGAGTGAGGAAGTCTCCCGGGCGGGGGCAGGGCCCTGTGCTGCCCTGGAGCCAAGCACTGTCCCCTGGCCACAGGACCTTGCGGGACCATGGGCAGCCAAGTAATGTAGCGTCGGTGGGTCGGGGGCCCAGGGTGGGGGGCTGAGGAAGGCCTTCCTGGTGAGGGACTGGGGCGTGGACCCCAAGAAGGGGTGCAGGCAGCTCCCACTGCCTCTGCTAGCGGGGAAGACGCAATGGGGACTGGGACTCCATTCTGCGCTGGGGATTGGGTAGAGGTGTGTGTGCGGAGGGAAGGGAAGAATGTAGTCCCCACCCTCGGAAATTACCACGGCTGACACGCTGTGTCCTGCCAACCCGTCTGTCTGTGCAGGCGCCCACACACACATGCCCATGTGCACACACGTGGACACTGTCACACGCACACTTGGCTGACATGCTGTTGTGCTGACTCCTCTGTACAGATGCACACACACACACACACTTGTGCACACACACGTGGCTGACAGCGTCCTGGCCAACCCCATCTGTCCGTAGACACACATGCACACACGCACACTCACATACGTGCGCACTTGAAAGCAAAAGTGTGGTCTGCGCGCTTTAAGCCAAGCCACAAACTCTCTCTTTGCTGTTATTGTCCTGAACACAGTTTCCCAGGCGTGGCTTTATTTTCTGTGGATCCTGTAGCTGCTGCTTGTCAGGACAGACAGACAGACAGACAGACAGACAGACACAGCGGAAACCGCCCCGCCTCCCACTCGACGACGCGCGTCCTCAGCGTGTTCTTCTCAGGGTGGGGGAACCTGCGCATGGCCGCACACGTGTGCCCCTCCGCAGCGCCCCGCACACCCACGCTTTGTCACGCAGCCCTTGCTTTTCCCTAAACAGTGGTCAGCTTTGCGACCTCGACCCGCCTTCCGTGTGACCGCCGTGACCGGTCTCTCGCCGGCACCTGCCGGGCGCCTGGTCGTTGGGCGTTCACGTGGTCTCGCTCAGCCGTCAGCACCGCACACGCCCGGCCCGTGTGCCTGTGGCGGGGCTCGAAGGGGGCTGACTCTCAGACACGAGGAGTCCCCGCCGCGCTCTCAGGAGGGTCGCGGCGCGTCTGTGCGGCGCGTCCTCAGGAATGACTGCTTCTCTCCAGCCCCCCAGGAGTTCGTGCCGGTGTGAGCGCCCTCCCCACGCGGGACGTGGTGTGTGTCCCTGTTACTCAGGGTGTGGTTCTTCCTGACACATATGTGTTCCCTGGAGCCCGGCACCCTCCCGGGTCCTCGGGGGCCTTGATTTGCTGCGGGGGACTCCCTGCTCCGTGCTCCTGCCTCTGCCTGACCTTCAGGGTCTGTGTGCTGGGGACTGAGGAGGCCGCCCCCCCTGCCACCCCGCAAGACCACATAGGGTGCAGCCAGCTTCTAACACTGCCGTGCCTTCTTGTTTCACGAGTTGTTTTTGAGCTACCCAGAACTATTTCTGCGTGAGGCGTCCGCGCCCCGCAGCCAGCACCTCCCTCCCCAGCGTCCGCCCCAAGCTCGGTCCACACGGGGAGGCCTGCACTCGGGGGGCCGTCTCCACAGGCTCGTCCCATGAAACACGTGTGCTGCTGTGCACACTCATTCAGAGGGAAAGTGTCTTGCTGGGCCTGGTCACGCTTGTTTGGCTGGGGACACAGCCGGCACGTCCCCAGTGCTGTCTCCCAGGCAGCGGTGGGTGTTACGCTGAGTCTGATGGGGTCTCCCACGTAGGCTCGTGATCCTTGCTCTCTCTCGCCTTCTCACCTCACGTCCAGTCCTTCGGGACATCTGCGTGGCTCTTCGTAATCCAGCCACTACCGGAACCCCCACCCCCACTCGCCCTCTGCTGGGTCCTGTGGTCCTCGCGCACCAGTGCCGCAGAGGCCAGCCCGTGTTGTTCCTGTGTCCACATGTGGGACGTCCCATCAGAGTCCTGGCTGCTCCGCCCCCCTCCCCACTGTCGCCTGATGCCCCCGTGCCAGGCCCTGCCGCGCTTGCCTGGAGCCCTCCCACGCCCAGACAAATGCCACTGGTCCTCTCCCCTCTGGGTCCCCTTGTGTGGTGAGCACTTGCTCTGGGCACCCAGAACACCACGGAGGACAGCGAGGTGGGAGCCCCGCCCTGCACGAGCCCTGCCCTGCAAGGGAGACCACAGCACCACCAGGCCCCCAGGGCAGGGCTGTGCTCACCGCCAGGCGCAAGCAGGTCCTCAGCACCCACCGATGGGGTGGCCTCACGTGGTCTCCTACCCACCCTGAAGGACGTGCGCAGCCGCGGCTGCGTCCTTGTCCTGCGCGCTGGGCAGTCGGCTCCTGGCTCTGCAGACACGCTGTCCCAGCCCGTGCCTTTCCGGCATCTGTGGCTGCTTTGTCCCTCCGCGGCACCTGGGCTGGTGCTGTGCGGTGTTTGGTGACAGTGGCAGGCCAGCGCGTGACTTCCGGGGAACGCTCTCGAAGGACATGAGGCACCCGTGCTCCGGGTTGTCGGGGTCCAGCCAGTCCCCACAGCGAGAACCTTGAACGCTCTTCCTTGGCTGCATTTTGACCCCTGATCTGTCTGCCCCGTCGACGGGGGTTCGTGTGTGTTTACTCACGAGGTGACGCGCCCATAGCCTCGGGTCCCTGGGAGGCTGGCCGCCCCAGGACAGGCCCCAGACCCCTGCCATCCCCACCCCCCTCTCCCGCGAAAATGCTGCTCCTCAGGAGACTGGGTTGCCTCCATTTTCAAAGTGTGCTGCTTCCCATCATGCTCTGGGCGGCTGCCGTGGTGTCTGGGGCGGGCGCCCCGCGGCCCAGTCTGTGCCGAGCCCACTTGTCTCACCTCCCACAGTGCGGTCACGAGACCTTGGGGGGAGCCAGGCTGCAGTCAGGTCTCGGTGCCCCCGGCAGCCTGGCCAGCCTGGCCAGCCTGCCAGACTCTCAGGGACAGCCGGGGCTCGTAGCTGTCCCTGTGCTCGGCGATCCCCTTTATGGACCGGTCATTCCTACCTGGAGGAGCACAGAGCACAAGGGGCCTCCCGGTCACCTGTCCTCGGGGTGTCCGCTGAGCTCGGCTCTCGCTCCCGAGTCCCTCTGCCTGCGCCTGCTCGCTGGGCGTGAGGCTTCGCCCAAAACTGACCTCCTGGGGGACCCCGCCTCGTGCCCCTGGGACTGAAGTCACCTGCTGGAGGGTGATTAGAGGTGAACATGCCCAAGTCACGGGCGAGGGGCCTGCAGCCCGCTGTGCTCGGCCCGGGGTGGGAGTGCGGGGAGGTCAGAGGGGGCGGGGTGCAAGACCTGGTGACTCCTGAGGCCACTCTGTGTAACTGGGATGGCTGAGTCCGGGCTGTCAGAGGGTCAGTTTGCTGAGGGGGGTCTGAGGCCGGCCAAGGAGACTTCCCCGTTCCCAGCCTTGCCCGCACAGCTGCCCGGCTCACCCATCCCCCGGGAGCCTCTCCCCCATCTCCCTGCCCCTCTAGCCTCCCGACCACCCACCTGGACTCTCTTGGGGTCTTCTCAGGCTGGGAAGGAGGTGCCCTGCCACCTGGCCCAGCCCGAGGCCCACACGGGGAGCAGTGAGGTGGGGCAGACGAGGGCTGGGCGACTTCCGAGCAGGCGCAGAAGCCGGGCTGCGGGGTCCAGTTTAGATGGGAGGGAGGTAGGCAGGGAGGGACCGGTCTGCAGGCCTCCCCTCCCTGAGTCCCATACCTGAGCTGTGGCCAGGTAAGGTCAGGGGAGCCTGGGGACAAGGCCCAGCGAGCCAGGTGTGGACGGAGTGGGTGCTGGTGTCGGGCGGGAACGTTGGCAGGGAGCTGAATGGCTTGGAATTCGCCGGTGTCAGAGTTCCGCGTCCTGTGGTTGCCGGAGAGACAGCTGGCGAGGGTGGCCCACCGGGTCCCTGGAAGTGCACAGAAGCTGTCGGGCAGGGCTGAGGGCTTCCTTCCGCAGAGTGGAGCCCGCCTGCTTGCCAGGGAGCCGGGGAGTCGCACGCCTCCCCCCGCCCCGCCCACTCCCCACCAGCCACAGCTGCAGACTTGCCCTGAGCTTGGGGGACCCAGGCGAAGGCCGGGGTCCTGGCTCAGCCTCGTGTGAGGTTTGTGTTCTTGTTTACGGGGGAACTGCCCCCCACGCACAGCCCCACAGCCCCACAAAACCGCGGCCGACCTGCTGCAACGTCGGGATCAGAAACACCAACCAAACAGTACAAGTGCCCGTGGCCGCCCAGTGCCCAGCGGGCACCCATTTTGGCTCGTCCTTTCCGTTGAAAGGATGTTCGCTGTTGCGGCTCGTGCGCCGTGCGGCCTGCGGGTTGCGGGGTCCGTGACCTTCCTCAGGGTTCTGTGCCAAGGCGCCATGGGGACCCTTCGTGTCCTCGGTGGCCTGTGGCTCTCGGCACGTCACACGTGCGCCGTGCCTTCCCCATGACCTGAAGCGTCGATGTCCACGTCTCTGGGACCTCTTTCCCACCGGGACCGCCGGCAGCCGGCGCTGTTTGTGGGCAGCTGCGTCCCCCCGCTCAGCCATCCCTGGAGACCCGCCGTCCCCGGAGCGTCAGACAGGTGGCCTGCCGCCTGGGGGCTGTGTTCAGGCTACACCCACGCCAGGCCGTCCCCTCCACGGGGGGGGGCTTGGTCCCACCTCCAGTTCTCACTGTTCCTGCCGACCCGCCTCCTGCGGGGGCCACCTTGGCGGGATGTCTGCGCTGGAGCTGCATCCAATCTGTTTGTTTTTTTAAAAAATTCAGACATGTCCTCACCCAACCACCCCCATATCTCCGTTTCCTCCGAGCCCACACAGCACTCAGCAGCCCTCAGGCCCGGGCCGGCTCGGGGCAGGGCGGGGGGTGCCTCTCCCCACGCTGGAATTCAGACTTGCAGCCCTGTCACTGGGGGCTTGTTTGCCCAGCCTGAGGGACTCGACTCCGCCGCACACTGTGGGGGGCCCCAACGCTCTGGTGGCATCGGCTCCTGGCCCGGTCAGCAGAGGCCCCGCAGAGCCGGCGTTTCCGTGGGTCCCAGCAGCAGGGAGGGCTGCATCCGTCCACGGCGTCCTGGCCACACAGGCCGAGCCCTGCACCTGCTCTACCTGTCTGCTCCCCTGCTCGAGCGAGGGGGTGTTTCTGCGAGTGACCACCCTTCCCTGAGCCCTTGCAGGCCCCCCGCAGCCCTTGTGTCCGCCGCCCCTTGCCCGCGGGCAGCTGCTGACTTCGGAAAGGCTTAGTCTCCTGTCCCGGCCTGCCCAGCGGGCCGTGACCGGCTGAGTGTTGTGAGGGGTTCCCACTGCACACTTCCGAGTGTTCCCCGTCCCCACGGGGAACAGTGCTGGCACACGGGGACCTCGCTGGCTGGTTCCTCTGCTGCCCAGGCCGGGGCACGGGCAGGGGTGTGTGTGGCACCCAGGACTCTGGTCACAGCTGTGGCCACACAGAGGAGGTGGAATTGTCCAGATTCTCTGCAGCCTCACTTGGACCCCCTGTGTGGGGTCGGGGAGGGCCAGTGTGTCTCCTGGGATCCCATCCTCCACCCCTGTCCCCACCCCTAGACTCTGTCCTTGTGTTTGGTGACCCTGACATGCAGCCTGCCATGTCTTCGGCCTCCAGCAGGGGGCAGACCGCCGGTTCTCGCCCTCCCTTTGGCACTAGGAATGGGGGAGGGGGGACATCAGCTCTCAGCCTGGACTCGAGCTGGAGCTCTGACTAAGCACCTTCTCTGGAAAGGTTGCCTCCAGGCAGAGGGCTGCTGCCTCCTGGGGGGAGCGGGGTGTGCGTGCTTGTGCGTGCACACGCACAGGTGGCCTGAGTGTGCACCGGTGCGCCCGCCAGCAGGCTGGCCGTCGGTGCGGGCCGTCAGGTGCCTGTGGCCTCCTGCAGAGAGCGGGCCTGTGCCAGGTGCCCGCCTCACCAGCGCCCCCTCTGCCCCAACAGGGAAAGCGCACCTGTCTTCGTTCAGAAGGGGCCAGGAGCCGCGGAAGAACGTGAACCAGCGCAAGGAGCCCGTGTGGTGCACATGGAAGCGGGTCTACAGTGGCTACAACGAGGAGTGAGTGGCCGCCCGGCTGCCCCGGGACTGAGCAGGCCCCGGCTGCCCGTGCCCAGGGAGCACAGCGGCTGCTGGAGGGGCAAGGAGTGCGCGGCCCCCGCTCTGCACGGGTCCTGGAGGCCCAGCTGCACCTGGGCCAGCAGGAGCTGCAGCGTTTGGGGGCGGGGGACCCTCTGCAGAGCCCGCCCCCCCCCCCCAGGGCACATGTCTGCCCGTGCTGGGGGCCCCGCAGCACTCCAGGCCCCCGGGAAGAGAGGCTTTGCTGAATGTCTGCCAGGCTGCTTGTGTGGGCTGCGGCCCAAATAAAGTGACCCTCGAGTGGCGCAGGGTCTGGTTGGCTGCAGCCTCTGGCTGACCCGCACCCTGCACACGGTGGCAGCCCTGCGGGTGGTGGGGACGGGGCTGGCACCTTCGCACCAAGGACCATGCAGGCCTTGCTGCTTGGGGCGGGAGTCTCACTCTGGTGAGAGCCACCAGGCCCAGCGGGGCTCTGGGGCAGCTCCAAGGCCACTTGGCAGGAGCCGGAACCCTCCTGGGCCCATGTGAGGGCGTGTGTGACCAAGCAGAGGAGGGGTGGGTGGCAGGGGGTCCCTCCTAGGGCAGGACAGGACACAGACCCTGCCCACTGCAGCCACAGGACTGCCAGCACCGTCCAGCCACCCCTGTAGGCCCACAACCCTGCCTGCACAGCCCATGGGACATGCCTGCTGCTGGGCTGGGCTTGGCCAGGTGAGGAGGGACCACAGCGGCGACATGAGGTCTCCAGCCTTTTATTCATACAAGGACGCAAAGAACACACACCGCCTGCTGACACCGTGTGGCAGGACAAGCAGGCCTGCCACCCCCTCCCAGAGATGCATGTAGGGTGGGGATAGGGCACAGGCCCCTTTGGGACCATCCCTGCATGGCACAGTGTGCCGTCCTGGCACACAGCAGTCACCGCCCAAGTTCCCGAGGGTCCAGGCCCAGCCCCTGGGCCCAGACACTTCAGGATCACCTGGGGTGGGCACACCCACGGAGCACAGACTGCGGGCCCGGACCCAACACACGCAGCAGTGTGCCAGGAGCCCTGGCCAGCGGCCCTCCCAACCCCTGGAGGGAGCGCAAAGCGGTGCTAAGGAGCCTGCTCAGGGCCCCCGTGCTGGCCAGCACACTGTCCCTGCCCAGCAGGCTCAGCCTCCTCAGCCTCCCCTGGCCTCTGCAACTGCCTTCTCCTTGCTGAGCCCCTCTGGCAGGGTGCCAGCCCTTCCCCCAGGCCCCCTGGCATGCACAATCGGGTGCCCAGACGCTGGGCCTGTGGAAGGGCACCCTGCAAAAGCTGTGAGGGAGGAGCTGAGAGAACAACTCCCCGTGAACAAGGGTGGGAAGCGTCTGGAAATGTCTGCACATCTGGAAAAGCCCTTGACTGTCGAAGCACTCACAGGCTCCCTGCAGCTGGCGGGCCGAGGAAGGGACCCTGGCGTCCCTCGACCTGCAGTGCTGCGACTCGCTGGCCCTGAGCTTAAGCTGCACCCGCCACTCGGCAGCCCTGGCCTGTGACACCCTGAGCTGGCGCCTGGCCCTTGGTCTGGGTGGGGACGGGAGGGAGGACAATGGCCAGGTGGTTCCTCCCCACACCTTGAAGTCCCTGTGTAGGCTGTGGCCTAGCCCTGGGGGTGAAGGGGTCGCCCACCTTTGGGGATGGCCAGGGGCAGCAAGCCCACCTGCAAACAACCTCGAGCAGAGCCCGGGAGGTGAGCTGAGCCACTGCCACTCAGGGCGCGTCTGAGTCCCCCTCCCCCAGTGGGTCTTTGGCAAGTCCGCTGGGCCCATCTGTCCAGACAGGCTTCCACCTGACTCAGGTTCTAGGGAGGCCCGTGGTGTTGCAGGGTGGGGGCCTGGCTACCTACAAAGGGTTCATGCATCATCTCAAAGGCTCCTTGAGATCCCAGGTGGTGGAGACCCTATGCCCGCTTGAGGATTCTCGGGGCGCTGAGGAGTGGGCCTCACTTCCGGACACCTGGGGCCCCTGGTTGCCACGGGAGGAAGCGGGAGAGGAAGGCACAGGCTCCGGGCTCCCCTGCCCCCCACAGGCCCTGGCCCTGGGTGGTGACGCAGCAGGGAGCTGGGGGGAGGCTCGTGGACAGGCAGGAGGTGGGTCCAGGAGAGAGGCCCCCAGGCCTGCGTGTGCGGGGCCCGCTCAGATCCGGGGCCCCTGGAAAGTCCCTGAAATACATGGCTTTGGGGGACATTGCTCCCAGCTGACCTGAGGGCCTCACACACAATTAAGAGCTGGGGTGACAGGAAAGCCAGGCCTGGGGGCGCCGCTCGCCCCCGCCTGCAGCAGCAGCGATCTCCCGCTGTCCCGCCCTGTCCTGCCCCAGGCCTCTAGGCCCAGGAGAATTAAATAGTGTCTGTTCGAGTTTTGGCAAAGTCAGTCCTTGGCCTCGGTCCCTGGGGCTGGGCAGTTACCGCCACCGGGGCCCGGCCGCTGAGAGGCCCAGGGCGAGGAGCAGGAGCAGGGGGGCCACGCAGGGCTGGGGACAGCCTGCGGCCGAGGTCTTCTGGCCCTCCCGCTCCGACAGGCCGGGGAGGGCATGGGTCAGCGTGGTCCGCGAGCCGGGGCTCTTCTTGTCGACCTTCCGGCTGCAAATGTCATCGGGGCAGCCATCCCCACTGCCTGAGCTGCTGCCATCGTCACCTGGGGAAGAGAGGAGGCTCGAGCAGGCTGTCCCCACCCAGGACCCCGAGTGTCACGACTGCGTGTGGGCCTCCCAGGCCGGGGAGCACCCTGACTCTGGGCGGCTGGCGCTGCCGGGGCTTGCCAAGGCGGCAGGGACTTCCTGGCCAGGTCTCAGACGTGCTTGGAGACACAGGGGGCGCAGCTCCGGGGCAGCCCTGTGCCAGCTCGGGGTGCTCAGCCCACAGCCCCCGTCCCCAGCCCAGCCCGGCGCTCACTGGCGTCCTGGAAGTCGGCATCCTCGCCATTGTAGGCGCTGCGCAGCCGGTTGGTCATGACCTTCAGCTGCATGATCTGCTGGCGGACGGTCATGTCGGGCTTGGTGATGTCCACCTCTACTTCAGGGTTGTTGATCTGATTGGCTAGGCCATCACCCATCACCTCAGGAAGGTACCTGGGACCAGGAGGAAAGGTCCTGGGTGACTGCCCGAGTCCCTGCAAAGCAGTCCCCCTCCCCACCCAGGGGTGGGACACCTGGGACCCCAGGGGCCAAGGGGAGCCGACGCAGGCCCAACAGCAAAGGGGTGAGGACGCCTTGGGCGATGGTATGCGGCGAAGGGCTGGCTCTCGTCCCAGCGTCCCATGTCCTGTGTCCAGCACAGCCCGGTCAGGCCTGACAAGGGCCCCCTGAGACGCACTGGGAGGATGGCCCGCTCACCCGGGCGGCACCTACCGGCCCCGGGCCACCCCGTTCCAGCAGCGGTCGTCGCTGGCGGCGCTCATGGCCATCTTCTCGCTGCACAGCGTGCCCGGGAGGCTGACCCAGAAATCCTGGGCGTCGCGGAGCTGGGCTTTGGCCTCCGAGACCTGCGGGGCAACAGTCAGGCTGCGGGCGTCCCAGCCCAGCCTGCCCTCCGCGCCCCCAACCCTACCCCACCCCCCCGCAGGGCTCGGCTGGCCGGGGAGCCGCTCACCAGCTTCTCCAGGGCGCCCGCCGGCGGCTTCTGCAGCACCAGCTTACCCCGCGGCCGCTTCTCCTCCGACCCGGAGACATGGGGGTTCACTTTGGGGTTCCCGCAGCCCTGGATGATCTGGGGGAGACCACAGGGTCCCTGAGGCACACAAGGCCATGTCTGGACACCCCGCCCTGGCCCGCCGCACCGCCCGCCCGCACCTTGGCCGTGAGCGTGTCGCGGTTGTCCTGGAGGGCGTCGATGGCCTCCGCCAGCCACCAGTGCACGCTGCCGAGGACGCTCTCCGCGCCCGACGGGCCCCAGAACTTGTCGGTGATGAGCACCATGGAGTCTGGCACAGGCGGGAGCACACGGGGCGTCAGCAATGTGCGCGCGTGCTCACGCGTGTGCGGGCCCATGTCCCACACGCTGCGTGTGCGTGTGGGTCCGCCACACATCACACACCTGCTGGCACTAGGTGCTGCCGCGAGGACACATTCACGGCAGCTCACGCTCACGCCGGCCCGCCGTGCGTCGGGGCCCTCGCCCGGGAAGGGCAGGCACGAGGACCCCACAGGGCTCCCTCCCAGGCTGCTGCCCACGTCACACGCCGCCCGAACATCCCGAGGGCATCCCTGTCCCCGGCTGCTCACCCAGGAGGTTCCTCCACTCGGCGTCCAGGTCGGCCTGGTTGGCCAGGCAGCCCTTCAGCACGTTGCGGCAGTAATCCGGGCAGGGCCGCGCGCCGGGCACACCCAGACAGTGCGCACAGTACAGCAGCTTCATGACGGCCCGCCAGCACTCGGGGCCCAGGGGCACCTGCGCAGCAGGGGCGGCCTGAGCGCCTCGCGCCGGCCCCCAGCCCCCCGGGGCCCCAGGGCGGGGGCTCTGCTCTAACCGCTGTGGGACCTGGCCTGGCCCTTCTCGGGGGGGGGGGGCCCAGGGGTTGCTGGTGGTAGGGGTGCTCACCCTGATAACCACTCTGGCGCACCGCTCTCACTAATCCCCCAGGGGAGCTCCCGTGAGCACAACGGCCACGCAGATGCAGGGACCGAGGCTCGGGACTGAGGGCTGATGCGCTGAGGACCCCAGCTGGAGGGGGAGGCGGCTCCGCCCAGGGCCGTGTGGGTCTGAGGCTGTTGCTCTCCCGCACCGTCCCCAGAACTCTGACGGGCTGCCCGATGGGGCAGGGCACCCTACTGGCCTGTGTGGTCTCAGCGCCAGCCTCCAGCCCCCATCCCCTCGGCCCCTGTCCCCGACTCCTGCAGCTGGCTCAGCATCCAGCCCCAGGCCCTTTTCTCTTCCCTTCCCGCCCAGGACCCAGGCTGGCCGAGGACGGACCGGGCAGTGGGTGAGCTGCCCAGGGAGGAGCGCACACCCTCTGAGGGGCTGTCCGGAGGCCCAGGGACACAGGGGTCTGGGATGTGACGTGGGGGGCAGACCACAGGCCCCCCAGGAACCCCGGGCAGCTGGGCGCACCTGGGACACCTTCCGGACCACGTCAGCAGCCACGCCCAGGCCCTGCACGAAGGTGCGCGCGGCCACGAAGGCGCGGGTGGCCCGCAGGCGCAGCTCGTGCGGGGCGTCCCCGAAGGGCCGCAGAGGCTCGGCCTGCTTGCCCAGGCAGTCCAGGTAGTCATCCGGCAGCAGCAGCTGCGGATGCAGCTGCCGGAAGAGGCGCTCCAGCAGCCGGGCCCAGAACTCGGCCAGCGTCTCCTCCAGGTGCAGGTTGGCCCCGTGGTAGTAGAGGCGCAGCTCCGCGTACAGGTCCCGGATGGCCCTGGCGTTCTGCGTGTACAGCTCGCCGAAGGCGCCGGGGAAGGCGTCCTGCAGCGCCCGCTCAGAGTCGTTCAGCAGGTGCTGGAAGTGATCTGGGTGCGGGGAGGCGGCCGTGAGGCCTGTGGAGACGCCCGCGCTTGCCACCCCCACAGGCTGAGGGGCCGGCAGCTCCCAGGGCCTCCACCCGGGACACCCGCAGTGCCGGGCACTCCTGCCCAAGCCCCACCTGCCCCTCCCCAGAGGGGCTCTTCTTGCTCGGGGGGCTCTTCCTCAGAGGCGAGGAAGGGGCTGCCGACCCAACAGGGACAGGAGGGCCCTATCGAGCTAAAGCCCACTGAGCCCGACCAGGCCCAGCAGCCGGCACTGCCCAAGGCTTCTCACTTCCGAGGTCACTGCCCGCCCCTCCCCCACCAAGTGAGCCCCCCCTTAGGCGTCATCATTTCGTCCCTGTCTGCCCAAGTCTGATGTCACAGCCACACAGGACTGGGAACACACGACTGGCAGCCGCCCTAGAAATGCGAGGGCCACACCAGGGGCCCAGTCTCCCTGCCCCTCCCCAAGCAGACCCTGCACTGTTGCCCAGCCCCGGGTCTGGCCCCTGCACGTGGGTACCCTCCTGATACCAGGACCCCCGAATCCCAGACCGCTGCCCAAGCCCCCTGACTCCAGCGCACCAGGAGAGGCCCCGCCCCCCACTGTCTCAGTGTCCTGGGGGCCCCAGGGCCCACTCACCATCGAAGCCCCGCAGCTGGGCAGCCAGCGAGGCCTGCAGGGCGCGGCTGCTGTCCAGGAGTGCCGTCTCCAGCTCGGCACGGCTGCGGTTGGCCAGGTTCTCCTCCATCTCGCTGGTGCAGCAGGTGTGGCCCTGGGGGCAGATCCGCAGGTGCTCACCTGGTGGGGGGGGGGGCCGTGAGGCAGAGCCAGGGCCTGGGCAGCCACCCCCCCCCCCCCCCGCACTGGCTTTGCAGGCCTCGCCCCCAGGCCCTCTGGACAAGCCCGGGGGGGGGCACAAAGCAGGGGTGTACGGGGATGAGCCCCAGGGTGGTGATGTCACCCCCCCAATGCCACCATGCACTGAGGCCACAGGGCCACCCCAGAGACTGGGAGCAGCTCAGGTCACAAGTCACCCCAGCACGGAGTGGCCCTGGGGTCCCGTGTGTGGGGTGGGGCAGCCCTGGGGCCTCTGTTGGGTGGCAGGGGCGGCCCGACTCCGGGCCACTGGAGACCGGCCCACCTGGTGCCTTTCGCCCACCGGCCTGGGCTGCGGATGGGGAGTGAAAAAGGACCCTGAGGCAGCCTTGGTCTCCTCCCCCCACCACCACCAGGGCTCAAGGTCCCACTGAAGAGCAGGCCCGAGTGGGGCCGACCTGCCGTGGGGGTGCCTGGTGACCACCAGCTCTGGGCTGGCCAGGGGCACTGACCCCAAAGGGCGCAGACTACCCAAGTCAGGACAGGGCCCGAGCACAAGCGTCCCTGGGGGGGACGCGGGGGGGGCGCTGCCGTAAGCCCCAGCCCCGCCCAGCAGGATCTGTGCCCCCTTCCGGTATCTGTCCTGTCCCCTGCACTCTCCAAAACCCAGCTGCGCCCCCGCGCCCCCCCACCCCCCCACGTCGGGATCAGATTCCTGGCAGCGCCGTCCCCCGCAGCGCCCTGCCCAGGTTTCCACGGTGGGTCAGGGACAGGCTCCGAGTTGGTGCAGCCCAAGGTGGGGGGAGGGGCCCCACGGGGAGGGGCCGTGGGCTCCTTAATGTGCAGGGAGAAGAGGGGACGAGGGGCCTTTAAGGACGTGCTGGTCCCAGTTTTGTAGCAACTGCGGCTCTGAGGTGGGTTCTGGGACCCCGTTTCACAGACCAGGAAACTGAGGCTGATGGAGATGAGGTGGCGGGGCCAGGGGGCACCGGCTGCCGCACTGCAGGTCCCCCCACCCACTGGGGCGCCTGGCAGCCCCACAGGCCCTGCCCCCTCCTCACAGCCCCCTTCCCAGCCAGCTCCCCCAGGGCCCAGTGCTGGCTCCCACCTGGCTGGGGCAGGGGCTGCGTGGGGCAGGGGGCCAGGGGCGCCCTTGTGCACAGCTGTGGGGGGGGTGGAGGGGCCTGGGCAGAGCTCCCTGGTCCTGCGGTCGGGGTCCCCCGATGATCTGGAGCCAACACCCAGGCCCCAGGCAGAGCAGTGGTCTGCGTGTCTCAGGGCCGCCCGTGCTTGCAGGCCCTGGAAGTGACCCCAGCAGGCCCATGGGGGGCTGTGGCCCCGCCTTTCGTCAGGGCCGCCAGACAGACGGAGCAGCAAGACCACTGTGTGCCCACCCCGTCAGAGACCCTGGCCCACAGGGTGCGCGCTCAGGGTGAGGGAGGCCCTTCAGGTCTCCTGGGAGCAGCCTGACAGCCCAGGGCCTGGCAGGGAGGGGGTGCCCTGTCCCTGACCCCCTTCCACGGTGGGGGGCAGACACCTCCAGGCAGAGAGGCCGGGACATGAGAACATCCTCAGGGACAGCCCTGCTTCTGGCTGTGACGTGTGGCCCTGGACCACGGCCAGCAGGGGCGGGACACGGAGCAGGCCCTGGTCCCCCCCAACCCCGGCCACCAAGTGGGGAGCATCCCAGCGGTCTTCCAGAGGGTCGAGCATGGCGGTGGAATGGGCTACGTGCACCCACCAGGAGGACCTTGAGTGCCCCCCGCACCCCAACAGGGCCCAGGACCGTACCCTTGGCAAAGACCCTCACCTACTGCTTGGAACCGCCAGGCTCCTGGGGGTGCTGGGGTAGGGGGTAGGGGGTGAGCTGGGGGTGTGCCCTGGGGGCGGGGGGCAGGTGCCAGCCCCAGGCTCCCAGGTAACGGCTGGGCTCAGCTGTGACGGGGGCTGGGGCCAGGCTGGCTGGGTGAGGGGCAGTGGGTGACGCAGCTGTTCAGACAGGTGGCTGCACGGGCGCGAGCCCCAGAAGGCAGAGGGGCAGCAGCATCCTGGCTGGTCGACCTCCCATCGAACCCTCCTGGTCCCCTGGCGGACCCCTGGCCCTGGTCCCGAAACCTGTCATTCATGCGGACAGCTTCGAGGAAGGCTGAGCCCACAGATTGGGGAGGGCACAGGGGCCCCAGGGAAGCTCCGAGGACCCTGGGCACCGTCAGCCCGCCCCTGCTCATGTCCGAGAGCTGGCCCCACCCGACCCTTGACCCTGCCTGGCCACCTCGCCCAGCCGCCCGGTGGCCGCGCTGCTCCAGCGGCCCCAGCACAGCCCCCGGCCCTCCCTCCCTCCTCGGCACACACGGGAGTGAAGACACGGAGCCAGAGCTCGGGCGCTGGCCTGAGGCCCCAGGCGGCCGGGCCGAGGCGGCCCCCACGCCCACTGCGGGGCTGACGTGGCTGCTGGCGGTCAAGGCGCAGAGGCGTCACACGTCCCTTCTGCCCAGCCTTGGCCCAGCTCAGCCGGGCAGCAGGGCACTGGTTGGTTCTGGCCTCGGGGGCAGAGGTGGGCTCTGCAGCGCACACCCTCGAAATGCAATGCGAGCCTGGCCCACCAGGTCGGTGCTGGGGGCAGGGGGCGGGTCTGCCGGGAGAGGGGATGAGCTCCCTGACCCCAGAGGTGAGCAAGGGAGCCTCCACTTGCCGTTTCAAACCTTCCCACCCAACCCCCATGTCTTCTCTGAGCTCAGTATCCGAGAAAGGTCAGGACC
>PVJI01005667.1:0-16683 GCA_004026765.1 Micronycteris hirsuta | reverse complement strand
GCTGAAACAGGTGACAGTTCCAGATGGCCCCCCCACCCCGGCTGCGCGAACACAGGGGCGCAGCCGGGGGGGGGTCTCAGGGCAGGATGCAGGTCTGGGAGGCAGGCAGGGGCTCCTCCTGCCCCCAGTCCTGAACCCTGCATGGCTCCCTGGCCAGGGCGGTAGAAAGCTTCCCCACACAAGAGACCCTTCTCTGGACAACTGCCCCACGCCTGCCCCCGGGGCGGCAGGACCCTCCTGGAATGTCCACCAGCCTGGAGCGGACACTGGAAAAATGGCCAGAGATTCCCTGGGCACCGCCCCCCCTCCATACCCTGCTCCAAACCTTCCTTCCTCATCTCTGCCCACCCCTCACCCCCCAGCCTTTGTCCCTGGCCAGTCCCTGTCGCATGGCCAGTCCCTCCATGAGGGTGGCCTCAGACCCACCTGGGAGGGGACGTTTCAACGCCCCCAACGCCCCCTCCCCAACACATCAACAGCAGCATAACCCCTTCCTCTCTGTCCCAGCGCCCTCCCCCACCCCCCAAAGCCCCTCCACCATTTTGGCCAAAGGACGGCTGTGGCTGAGTCTCCGTCACACGGGACCCCAAACGGAGGGTCTTCGCTGCTGGCGCCTCTGCACTGGGTGGGAGGAGTCTGCCCCCCAGGCCCCGCGACAAGTGCGAGGCTCGCAGGGCTGCGTTGCAGGCGGTGGAACAAAGGCCCCGGGCCAAGGGGTTCCAGGCTCCCCTGGTGCTGGTCGCGAGTCCCACTGGCCCCGGACGAGGGCCGCGTGCCTTGAATCCGGAGCCGGCACGCGGGGTCTGGAGCTGCGGCAGCGCTGGGCGCGGCGCGAGGCGGGGGGCGGCGGGGAGGAGGGCACCGCGATTGGCGGGGAAGGGGCTTGCCTTGCCGCAGTGGGTGCGGCGCGCCTGGGGAGGGGGTGGCGGGAGGGGCTCACGGGGGCCGCAGCCAGTGAAGGGAAGAGGGATGGGTTTGCTGAGGAGGAAGGGGGGCTTGATGCAGCGGGAGGGGGGGCTGCGGGAGGGCAGCAGGGAGCAGAGAGGGTGGGGTGGCAGGAGGCTGCGGGGCCGGGGCAGAGGTGGGGCGCGGGTGGGGCGGGCTGGGGTGCAGTGAGGATGGGAGATCGATTCCAGGGGTGGACGTGAGGCGGTGAGGGGGCTCCTGACGGGACCGAGGGCGGAGAGCGGACGGGATGTAAAGATGGGCTCCGGCAGGGCGATGGGGCCGCAGCGGAGGCGATGAGGGCGGCGCGGCCGGAGTGAGGCGGCGGCGGCGCGCGCCGGGGATGGGAACGCGCTCGGACAGGAGATGAAGGTGGCTGCGCAGGGAATGGTGGGCTGGGGCCCGGGCGGGTGCCCCCCCCCCCCCGCTGGGTCCCAGTTCTGCGGACGCCACCCCGGCCATGTCCCGAAACCCTTCCCAGCGGCGGTGGCTGCGGTGGTTCCAGCGGAGCGAGGTTCCGGGAAGCGCGCGCGACTCCAGGTGCGGGCGGACGCGCAGGGGTCCGGAGGTCCGGCCGGGGAAAGGCGGCAGAGCAAGAAGGACCGAGCCGGAAGCACTCGGAGGAGCGGAGCCAAAGCGGGTCGGTGCGGGAGTGCGCGGGACCGGGACTCTGCGACCACGGCGGCGGACAGCACCACAGCCGCACTAGCGCGCAACGCGAGGGCGGCGCCCCACGGGGACGCGCCTCCTCCTGCAGCCCCGCCCGCCACACTCGAGCTGCTGCCGGGCGGCCCGGAGCCCCCTCCCAACGCCCTGCAGGCAGCAGCCCACAGACCCTTGTTTCCCTCAACCTGGGGACCAGCCGGCGTCCCACCCCCGGGGGGGCAGCGAGTCCCCTCCTGGGTGCTGCTCCCTATCTCCGTAATCGGGAGGACAAGTCCTTCACGTGTCCCCCAGCAGCAGAGCCTGCACAGGCCTGGCCGCCTGGTGCCCACCCAGGGATGGCCATGAGGGTGGAGGCAGGTGAGGCCAAGTCCTTCCCCTGGATAGAGAGTGGCAAGCGACCACAGGGGACTCCAGATGCCTGGCCCCTGCCAGCCTCTCCATCGCTCTGGCCTCTCACCATCAGGCCTCCATTCCAAGGCCCTGATCTGCTGCCCCCAGGAAACACCAAGGCCCCCGGGGCCACAGCCTCCCCTGGCTCAGCCCCCACCCCCTAGGGCAGCTGCTCACCCCATGCCCTCCCCGGACAGAAGGACAGCTCCCACTGACACCTCCATCCCCCGCAGCCCCTGCCTTCGCCTTCTGCTCACCCTCCCTTCAGGGCAGGGTCCCGTGTGCTGCCCCTTCGGCCCCCTGCTCACAGGGACACGAGAGAGCTGCTGGACAGGCTGCTCCCAAGTCACGTGCAGGATACAGCACGGCAGTCCCCAGAAGAAGGGGTTTCACCCTCTGCACCGCCTGGTTCGTGTGCGGGGACCCCTGGGCGGGCTGCCCTGACAGGGGGCACCGGGCTTGCGGGCACCGCAAACATGGACCTCGCTACAGCTCTGGCCGGGCTCCCGGGTTGTGCTGTGGTCTCAGGACAAACCAGGGACGAAGGGACCCCTGGTTTGTATCTGCTGCACCTGTGACCGCAAGTCTTGGCTGCAGGGCAGGGAGCTCTCTCAGGACCTGGGGCCGCCTCAGCCTGCACGCCCATGTCTACGCCCATCTGCACGCTCTCCTGTCGGGCCGGCCTACCCCCCACTAGAGTCTGGAACAGCGAGGGGTGCCAGGGATGGGCTGGAGCTGCCCCCTCTGCTGAGGCCACAGAGCACGTCCTGGGCCCGGGGAGGGGGATGCCGCAGCTGGGGTGCTCTCGGCACTGCTCCCCACAAAGACACAACACAGGCCCATCCACCCCCGTGAACGCCAAACATTCTGGCTGGGCCAGAACAAAGGGAAGACCCTCCAGGACCACTGAGGGAGCCCCCCGGGCAGGGCTCGTGGGGCCCACACCCAGCACAGGCTCCATAAACACTGGGGCCTGAACGGACTGCTGGCCCCTGACCGGCCGCTTCCCATGAAGCCTGGCAGCCCCCTCCCAGGCCACCGGCGGCTCCAGCCCAGCCTGCTGGCCCTGCACCGCCCCCCCCCGCCCCCCCCCCGGCTGGAGGCTTGCAGCTTCTGCTAGCACCTCCATCCCGCATACCCCACTCTCTCAAGGCCCCTCTGCCCTCCAAAAAACCTTCCCAGGACCGTCCAGCCCAAAGCACCTGCCTGTCCCAGGCCCCTCTTTCCCCCCAGCCCAGGGCCTTCCCTGAGGCCTCAAGGAGGCGGGCTGCCTGCCTGCTGTGGGAGCCCCCTCCCTCCTTCGGGCTCCGCCCAGGGCCCAGGCCGGAGCAGCAGGAAGAAACCCACGGGAAGAAACTGCGCCCTTGCCCAGGTCGGCGTTGGAGGAGCAGGCAGTGACGCCCACACAGCCTGCGGCCACAGCCTCGGACTCCCCCCGAAGCCGGCACCTCCCAGGGGCCTCGGGACAGCCGGCAGTGCACTGCCGTGAGAGGCCCCACGGGGCGAGTCCCCACCCCGTGAGGGGCCCCTGGCTGTCACAGAGGCCTGGCCACGTCCCCGTGGGCCACGTGAGGGTCTCAGCTCCCCAGGGTTTCAGAACCATTTACTCTTTACAGTGCCTCCTTCTCCCAATTCCAACGCGGCCCAGCCGGCCCGGGCGGCTCAAGTGACATGTGATGCCACTTGGTCTGGAGCAGCGGGGGACAGGGGCCCCGCCCCACCCACGAGGCCCATCACAGGGGAATTCCTGGGCAGGGCAGACACTGCGCCTGGCTGGGCAAGCCGCGGACGCCTCCGGGCTCGGGCGTCCTGGCAGGAGGGCTCCCGCTAACGCAGTGCCGCCCAGGCGCAGGCTGCTCCCAGGTCTGTGGGGGCCGGTCAGGAGGGTGGGGGAGGGTGGGCGCTGCAGGCACAGCGCAGGACACAGTTAGACGTGGATTTCAGGAAAAGACACATCACTTTTTAGTGCGAAAGTAACTGGCCCCAAAGAACGAGAAGCAGGGATTTGAACAGAACCGAGTGCAGCCCCGAGCGCGTAACAGCTGGGCTCGCGAGAACCGAGAAGGGCGAGTGGAGGAACACAGCACGCGTGTGCGTGTGCGTGGGGGGGCACTGGCAACAAGGATGGGCCCACACCGCGGCCCCGTAAGCCGCCCCGCGCCGTGCCCTCCGAGGCGACGGCCGGCACGGCGAGTCCCCATCCGCTATCCGTCCCTGAGGGTCCGCTGGTCGGACCACGCACAGGAAGGGCGGGAGCAGGGTGGGGGGGGTGTTTCATGGGGACGAGTGTCCTTCGGGCAGAGGAGGAGGCCCTGGGCTGGGGGTGGGGACGGAGGCGCCACACCGTGGATGTGCTGAGTGCCCCCGCCTGCGCCCTCAGAGACGGGTCGGACGGGAGATTCCATCACGCGCATTTTACCACCGTGACGACGGCTCCCCAGACGTCCGGGGTGCGCTTGCATTGAACACGGGGGCTACACGCGGGACATTAAACTCGGGACAGAGCTCAGAACGGCTTCTTGCGTCTGGAAGCCACGCCTGCGAGCCCGGCAGCCGGCCGCGGGGCTGGGGAGAAGCCCGAGCAGGACTGCGTCCGCCTGCCAGCCCCAGGGGTGGGACCCGAGCCGTGTGCCGTCCCAGGGGCAGGTGACCATGTGGAGGCCGACTGAGCCCCCACTTCTCCAGCTCCCATCGGGGGGACAGTCCAGCTGGAGCGCGTGGGGCGGCTGGCCCTCTAGGATGCAGGAGTCTGCGCCCACCGGCACCGTGTCTTGGCTACACCCCGTCCAGCCGCCCCCGGAGGGCAGAGTGGCACCAGACCCCCTGCAGACGGCCCTGGGCGGTCTGACCTACAGCAGACAGCCCAGGGGATGGGGCCAGCCCTGTCCCCAGAGAAAAGCCTGAGGAACAATGACCAGGCCCCACATGGCACTGGCAAGGAGCTGCCAGACCCCCAGGCTTGGCCACAGGCCGATCACGCATTGGGTCCCCCTTGCACCCCTGCACAGAGCCGGCAGTGTCTTCTGGGGCCCTTGCCTGCGGCTCCCTTCTGAAAACCAGCTGCCACCCTCCGAGGCCGCCCGAGCGCCCTCCCAAGTGGTGACAGGGCCCCGAGCTGGGGGCAGCACTGGCTCGCTGCAGGCTACCCCTTCCCGAAACCCCTCACTTCCTGGAGCCGGCCAGCCACGTGGGAGCACAGGCAGCACGGACGCCTTCCCTCCAGCCTGGGGCTCCCTGAGCCCACGCGCCCACAGTGTGGCTCCCAGCCTGGCCGAGCCGGCCGGCCCCTCCGCAGCAGCGGGCCCTTCCCACGGCTGCCCCTGGAAGACGGAGCGGACTGGCACCTCCCTCCAGCAGCTGTGCCAACACAACACCGTGCTGCGTGGCGTGGTCTCTGCTGGCACCACGGGGAGCGGCCCACGCAAGAACTGTTCTCACAGCCGCCCCACGAGGCAGGCCCCCTACCACCCCCTCGGTACGGAAAAGGTCACCAAGGCGCAGAGTGGCCCAGGTCGCAGCCCGTGAGGGAGGTGCCAATGCGGCATCTCCGCAGGCTGGCCGCGTCCAGCAGGGCGGGCTCTGGCTTCCTCTGGGGGTCCTCCCCTAAGATGACGGCCACCAAAAATGGTCAGCGGATTCCAGGGACACTGGCCCTCGGCCAGGGGTATGACTGACTGTCAGCACGGCAGGGGACCTCCCTCAGACCCCCCTTCCTTTGGTTCCAACGCCACCTCCTCAGAGCAGCCCTCCGGGCTCCCCGATGTTTCTGGGCCTGTTGGTGCCCCCAGAGGACAGGAGCAAGGGCCTCGGTCCCCGTCGGGGTGCAGGGCAGGGCGAGGGGAGGGGGGCGCTGTGACCGCGACCCCCACAGCCTGTCCTGATCCACTAGGTGCTTTAGCACATGCCCCGCGTGGTCACTGGTCGATGGGCCAGCAAAGCCCCAGCTGGTGGGACCTCGGACTCTCATCCTGTCCCCGCTCCGCAGCATCACCTGAGCCGCGTTCCAGCACCCAGAGCAGCGGCCGGCGCACAGTAGGAGCTCCAGGAACTCAGCGAGTCACACTTGACCTCAGCGGAAAGGCCCGTGAGAGGCGATCAGACCGAGCGATTCAGAGAGGTGGGGTCTTTCCTCCACGCCGTCACTCCACCCACCCCGCAGGCAGCTGGGACCCTTCCTGCTCCCGCCCCGGCGCCCCCAGCTCCCTGCGTGCAGACGCTGGGGCTCCGCCAGCTGCCCCGCGGCCCGCAGCCCCTCTCAGGGTCGGGAAGCCAGCACTCCGCAGGGTGGCAGAGGACACCAGGAGCCGGTGACGGCCGTCGGAGCCTCACCACACACGTGACGGGGGCTACGTGGCCCCTGCCGTGGGTCCGCACTGACTGGAACCGCAAGGCTGTGCGGGTGCACGTGGCTTTCCACGCCGTCTGCCACCAAGGCGAGGGGCCGGGAGGTTCCTGCTGGTGACCGAGTCCCAGAGGCCTCATTCACGGCAACAGGACGTGCGACTTTCAGGTGCAGGCAAGAAAAAAAGGCAACACGGGGTCCCCTCCTCGGCCAAGTTCACGAATACCGACTTCTGTCCCTGGGCCTCGCCCGTGCACCCCGCTAGACCCCCACCCGGGAGCGACCTTCGCCCGAGTGCCTGCCTGCCGGTTTGCCCGGCCCTCGGGGGCTGGCCCCCCACCCCTGAAGGGCTGCCTGCCAGGAAGGGGCCTGGCCCTGCTGCCCACAGCTTCGGAGATACTGCCCTTTCCAGAAGGCGTGGGGCCCCTGGCTGTCTGGACCCCATCTCCAGTCACCGTGACACCCCGGAACACTTCAGGGCAGCTGCTCCTGGTTGGGAACACCCGCCGTACCCCAGAGAGGGACCTACAGCTATGCGTCTGCCCTGTGCCCCCAACCTCCCCAGTCCCCCAAACACACAGAGACAGGGAGGAGCCAGCCCTCGGGTGTCACGTTGCTCCAAGGAAGGAGGTCGAGACGCCGGGTACACCCGGGGGCAGCCCCGCCAGGCCAAGGGCTGAGCCACTCAAGAGCCACGTCCCTTTAAAAGGGCCCCGGGGGCCCAGTGTGTCCCGCACTCCATGACAACCACACACGCCCGTGAGCAGCTGAGCCAAGCCCGGCGGCCGGGGCATCATCTTCCTCCCCAGAGCCCGGGGGTGGCGGTCACAGGAGGGTGCAGCGTCCTCCCGAAGCCCCCAGCGCTGGGGTGGGCACTCGGCCGTCACACTCGGCGGGGCTACAGGTGGCCCTGCGCACTGAGGGCGTGTTCGGGCACAGGGACCGGCCTGGCCAGCCCTCCCTCCCCCACTCAGGACCACACCCAGCACCCTCGGGACAGGGCTGCGTGGACGTGCCCCCAGCAGGCTCGCACAGCCTCGCCCCCCACCTGCTCCGCTCTGGGGCGCCCGTCAGCGGCTGGCACGCCACGCCAGACACACGGGGCAGCCTTGCGTCCGACCCTTGGCCCCCAGCAAGTACCCCTCAGCCATCCCCCACCCCCGCCAGCCCAGAAGGCCACCTGGGGCCACCACCTGCCCCACACTGTGTGTCCCCGAGCCTGTCCCAGGCACACTGGCCCACCATCATCACTCCCGGCCGGGGCCACCTGATCCCCAGGAGGGTCTCAAGGCCGGCCCCGCGTTGCCCATGCCAGTTCCCGGACACAGCACAAGAAGTGAGCGCATGGGACACTGGAGTGAGGGGCCCCGGCCCTCCCACCTCGACAGGAATGGAGACGTCGGGGTCCACCCGGGGCGGGGGGGCAGCGGCTGAGGACCAAGTGGCAGCGCGAAGTCTGAGGTGAGGCCGCCCAGTCCCAGGCCAGCTCAGAGCCTTCGGGTGGCCCGCGATGGTCTGAGCACCGTGCTCACCAGGGCCTCAGGGCGGCGCATCGTGCTGAGCCCCTGGCCCTCAGCAGACTCGGGGGGGCAGTGTCACAAAAGACTCAGAGGCCCCCCGTCTCCAGCCACCACCCACAGGGAGGGCCCCAGCCACACACGAGTCGTGGGCCCTGTGGCCTCCCTGGGGCGCGAGGTCCCTGCTGTGTGACCAGTTAAGAGGGGGTCACCCAGGAGTCACACAGGCAGTGGCGTCTGTATTTCAAAGAAGAGACCTGGAGGTGGACGCGAGGCGCACGCCACGTGACGGGGAGGCCAGGGGCCGCGGCGGCAGAGGGCATGCCCCCCCTCACCCCCGGCCTCAGGGAACCAGCCTGGCTGACACCCTGAGTTTGGGCTTCGAGCCTCTGAGCTGGGAGATGTCGCCCTCATGCCGTGTGAGCCGCCCGGTCCGCGGTGTCTGTCCAGGCCGCCCAGGGACGCCGCCACGCCCGACCCTTGGCCCCCAGCCCAGGCCTGGCACGTGCAGGCACTCAGCATACCTGCAGCCCGGACCTGGGGAGCACCTGAGAAACAGGCAGAGCCCGCGGGTACAAGTGCTGCGGATCCTGGGAAGCCGGGCGGCAGGGCCAAGCCCTGAGGGAGGAGGTGCCAGGCTTGTGTTTGGGTGGGCACAGGGAGGGCTCGCCTGGCAGGAGGGATGCACGTGCCAAGAAGGTGAGCCAGCCAGGAGCCGAGGCTGGAGGTAATGCCGAGGCCACAGGCAGACAAAGGGATGGGGTGAGGCTGGCCTGCACCCCCGCCCCCAGAGCTCCCAGACCCACCCAGGATGCCAGGATTCCCACCCAGAGAGAGCAGGTATGCGCCCCTCACACCCAGAGTTCCCTGAGGCCCAGGGCCTGGTGGGGCTGGAGGCCTGGGCCCTGCCCCCCAGTGTGGCAGCCCCCGTGTGGGAGGATGGGCCAGCCTGCACCTCACCCTTGGCTCCCATCTGGGAAGGTGGGCGGGGCCCAGAGGAGGGGAGGGGGAGGCTGCGGCATCCCCGCCCTCGGGCAGCTCAGGCGCCTGCCCAGGCCCGTTCCCAGACACACAGGCAGGAAGGGCTGCCCGCTGGCATGTGGGCGGGGCTGGGATCGGGGTGGGTGGCCCTGGGCTGCGGCCCTCCGAGCCTGTGGGCAGCGGCCTGACCCCAGAGACCCTGAGGGCCATAATGGCAGTCAGAGGCGATGGGGGCTGGCATCGAGGGGTCTCACAGGCCAGCACTCGCAGGCCCTGATGCGGGTCTCAAGTGCTGGTCTGAACCAAGTCAGGCCTCAGGGAGGAGGGTCCGGCTTCCAGGATAGGTGTCCCACCGGTCACGGCCAGGGCGGGGCTGACCCTGGCGAGCCCCCTGCCTGGGCCCCTCCCCACACCCAAGGCCAGTCCAGCCAACACACGTGCCCACGAGCATGTGGGTGCCTGCGAAGGCGTGAGCGAGCTCGCTCTCCTCCCGGCTCTGCTGCCCGGCCTGCGTGTCCCCAGCCCCTCTCCAGAGGCCTCCCCAGCCCGCGGGCCTGCCAACCACAGGCTGGCACTGGTTCTAATTACGCAGCTAGCGCACCAACAAAACCACCGCCATCTCCCAGGCTCGCCAGCCCCTGCGTGGGACGTCTGTCCACGGCTCCTCGGGGACTTGGCCTGGCCTGGGGCTGGGGACACACAGGGGCTTCTCCTTGGGCCAGCCTCTGTGCGCACCCGGGGCTACCGGACGCGGGTCCCTGGTGCCCGGAACAGCCTTTCTGAGCAGGGCTGGAGCAGCCGTCCTGCAGGCCCCCGAAAAGCGGGCCCCCACCAGGAGGCCGCGGGGGCAGACGGAGGGCAGGTGAGGCCTGGTTGTGTCCAGCTCGACGGGGCGGGTCCGGGACAGGGAGGCGGCCCAGGAAACGCTCAAACTGCTCCAGCCCCGTCTAAGCATGAAGGGCCCAACAGAAGGGGGCCCTGTGTGCGCCCCCCTCAGGCCTCAGGGCTGGGATGCGCGAGGCTTCCAGAAAGCACGGAGCCAGGCTGGGCAGCCTTTGAGGTCAGCAGACTGGGCTCCGGGCCGCAGAGTCCCCATGGGCTGTGGAGGGACCTTGGTTTACTAGCCCGTAAAGCTGGGGAAACACCAAGACTTTCGCCTGATGCACTAACTGGACGCTGACCCCCAAGTCCAGCTTGCAGCCTGGGCCTGTCTCCAGGGCGGGGCGCCACTCCCTGCGGGGCTCTGAGTGGCCTCTGCAGACCCCGGGGCAAGGGCAGGAGTGGGAAGGGGGGGCTCCTCATCCCGGCAACCTTCAGGGACAGTCCCGACGGTCGCCAGTGTCCTGTGCCCAGAACCGGGCAGAGAGAGGCCGTGTGGGGCGGGAGGCCCGCACGGCAGAGGCGCAGCGGACAACCCACCCCCCCGGGGAGCAGGGCGAGGTGGCCGGCACAGAGGCTCCGGCAAGGGGCCCAGGGCCGTTGCATCACACAGGGGCCCTGTCAGACCCTGGTTCCCTGGGGCCCCCGCCTGCCCCTCCAAGCCCTGTCCCTGTGCTGGGGATGATGAAACCTCACCTCTTTGAGTGGCGGAGAGACAGGGCAAGGCAGAGCCAGAGGCGCAGACCGCCATGGGGACCCGCGCCAGGCACATGGTGGGCCTCTGCCTCCTGCCCAGGACAGGGACACAGACCCTTCAGGTCAGCGGGTGGGCTGTGCACGAGGTGACTTGCAAGAGCATGCTGACCATGGCTGAGGGACAGAGCCCGGGGGGGTTCTAGGAGACGTGGGCGATGCCCAGGGCTTCTGAGCACCCCCTCAAGCTCTGTGCTCTCAGCATGCGTGGTCAGAGTGGGCACAGAGAAGTCGAGATTTCCACTGAGGGGCCTGAGGGTGCCCCCCCCCGCCCCCGGCGGGCAGCCCCGAGCCTGGGGCAGAGGCGCAGAGGTCGGCTTATGTGTGGCACGGACAGTCCTGTGCCCGTCTCCTGCCCCGGTGCCGCCAGCGCCACCAACCCTGTACACAGCAGGACGTGCGTGAGTCCCTGTGAGCACTGGCCCAGAACCTTCTCGGCACCAGGAGCTGGGGGCCAGGTTCTACGGCTACAACTGGGAAGGGTGCACAAAGGTGCCCCTACCCCAGGGCCCCAGTGAAGGGTCAGAGAGACCCAGGACTCATTGCCAAATGTCAGGAGGCCAGGCAGGAGCCTGGGAAACATCGGGGGACTAGAGGCAAAACCCACCGGCGTGTGCCTGTGATTCAGCACCTCGGGAGGAGCCAGCCGAGCCCCACTCCCGCCCTGGCCTGTGTGCAGTGCTCTGGGCGGAGGGAAGGCCGCAGGCAGCGCGGCCCCCCAGGCCTGCCCCTCACCTGCACAGCAGGGTGACAGCTGGCGTCACCACTGCTGGGACAGCACTCCTCACATCCACACCGTCTCCTCGTCGAGCCACAGCCACTTCTTATGCCCCCGGCAGAGGCCAAGAGGCCACCCGGGCCCAGGGCCGCCCAGCACAAGGAAGCAGCCCGCCTGACCTGGGCCTGCTGAGCGGGTGCCCTGGCCGGAGGAGCCCGGCTGCCAGCCTGCAGGCGAGGGGACCCGGGTACAGCAGGGCTCCCCAAGAGCATCGTGCTGCTGCTGGGCCACCAGAGGGCACCCGGTCTGCAGAGGCCCAGCTGAGTCACACGGAGCAGAAGGGGACAGGGCGGGTGGCCACTGCCCTGGGAGGTCACCCTGTTTGTTTGGCCCCACACGGCACTGGCACTGCCCTCGGCGCCTGGGCCCCGCAGGGCACTCTGCGTTCCGGGGATCATGGGGGTGACGCAGCCACGGGGGGCGGGGGTCTAGCAGGGCAGCTCCCCTGGTGAAGGAGCTGTGGGGCACCGGCAGGGAGGGGACAGTCCCCCGCATTCCAGACCCAGAGGAGGGTGGCGCCTGAAGCCCTGGCCAGGACGATGCTTGGACAGCTGCTGGGTGGCCGCGCTCCCCCGGCCAGCCGGACAGCACCCGGCCCCCACCCGTCGCACCCACAGCCCCTAACCCGCTGCATCCTCCAGCCCAAGGGGGAGAAGACCCAGCCCCCCGCCACCCCACCTGGGCCTCTCCAGTTCCCGAGTTCTGTCCTAGCCCTCGGTGGCCCCTAGACTCTGCCGGCCCATCTCCCGGACTAACTGGGAGAGAGCCCTGTGGGTGTGCGTTTAGGGTGTCCCCCAAGGACACATGGCTGAGCGGGAATGGATGCGTGCAGGAGGGCAGCAGGGACGGCTTCCACCTGAGACCTGGGGCCGGGGGTAGCAGAGGGGTCCCCAGGACAGCCAAGGACACCCAGGCCAAAAGTTTCTCTGTGTGGGGAGGGGCGGGGGTGGAGCATGGGCCACACCGGCACCCCCAGCCCCTCCAGAGGAGAAAGGCGCCCCCCCCCCAACATTGACAGGCCCGTCCGCAGAGGAAGGCACAGGAACCCTTGACTCTGGCTCCTGAGGAAGGACGTCTCCAGAGCCTGAGGGCTGTGGGGGGTCAGGTGGGGGTGGGTCTCTCAGGGCAGCCTGCTCCTGCTGGGAGCCAGGTGGGGAGACTGGCTGCCCCCCCGCCAGCCAGGGAGACGGGGCTCTGGACGCACCCTCACACTGGGGCACTCCCCTCTGGGCCCCTCATTCCTGGCCGTGGCCACTCCACATCCTGTGTGACAGTTCGAGCACGGCCCTTCCCTGCCCCGCCACTCCGTCTGTGAGGAGCCCCCAGGACAGGAACCTGGTCTGGCCTGCCCTGGCCGCTGCACCCAGACACCCAACACAGACTCGGATTGGCTGCTGGCAGGACCGCAGCGTGAGGATGAAGTCCAGGGGTCCTTGGGGCACTGCTCCGCCTCCCACCCTCAGGCACTGCTGTCCCCAAAGCTCCTTAGCCGCCAGCAGGGAGGGGGTGGGCAGGGCTGCCAGGCAGCTGCCGGCTGAGGCCGCCTGGGAGGGTCGATGCTGTTACAAAGAAATGACATGGCCCCTGGGCAGGATCCAAAATGCCGACCACCTGCAGCTGGACTCCTGGGGAAGTGGCTCAGAGTGCCAGGCAGGGAAGCTCACAGGCGGGCACACGTTCCGGGAGGAACCTCTGCCAGGCAGCATTCCTGGTCACAGGGCAGAGGGCACCCCCCACGCCCCCACTCCAAGGCTGACTTTGCTGGTACCCCGCGGGAACCCCCAGTCCACCCGACGGCACCTCCCGGAGGCCCGCACAGTTCGGTGAGAGTTCCTAGCCCGCAGCCACCGTCAGCTGCGCCGCGGCAGCCACCACGCAGCTCAGCCCTGGCCAGAGGCGAGGGTGGCCGGCGAGCCCGCTGGGTCTGGAACTCCAGCCCCGCCGCCGCCACCGCGCTGGAGCTGTGGCCCTGGGCACATCCCAGCGAGGACAACTCCACGGAAAGGGGGCCGGTGAGCCGGTTAAGGGTTGGTGGCGACCGAGCGGAGCGGAGAGAGCGCGACGCGGGGCTCAGGGGTGAGGGCCCGAGGGGGTGAGAGCGAGCGGAGGCGCAGGGAGTCACTCGGAGCCCGGGCGGCCGGTGCAGGCGGCGCGATTCGGAAACCCCATGCGCGTGGCCGCGCAGGGCCGACCAGGGGACGAGAGGCAAACCCGGGCGCGCTGGGGTCCCGGGCCCGCAGCCCTGACTCACCGGAGATCTCCGCCTGGGGCACGTCGCTCAGGCTGAAGCCCTTGGCGCCGTAGATCTGCCGGACTTCGCCGCAGCTCCGGCTCTTGCTGGCAGGGTCCCCGTGGGCGCCAGAGGCCAGCGCGGCGGCCGCGCACAGCAGCCACCAGCCGCCGGTCCGGAGCTCCATGGCGGGGCCAAGGTGCTGCCGGTCGCCCGCCGCGCCTCTCTCGGGTCCGGTGAGGCCCGCGCAGCCCCCGCCCGCGAAGGGCAGAGACAAGGTCCCGGCGCGCGGCTCGTGGTCCGCAGGCGGCGGCGGACGAAGAGGCGGAGACAACAAAAGCCGGCGGCAGCGCCGGGCGCGCGAGGCTCGAGGACCGGCCGCTCGGTGGGGCCGCCCAGCGCAGCGGGCGAGCGAGCAGCCCCGGCTCGGCACCTCCCCCGGCCCGGCCCGGCCCCTCGGCCGCCTGGGAGAGGCGGGGAAGGCGGTGCAGGGGAGGGGCGCGCGGGGCGGGAGCAGGCGCCCGGGGCGGAGCGCGGAGCGCGACCGGGGCCCACCGGGCGCTCCTGCCTTCCCCGAGGGTTTTGGGGCCCAGTGGTTTCCGTAGGCCAGTCCACTGCCCGAGGGAGGGGAGGCGACACGGGCGAGAGCGGGCCGCTACTGAGGGTCCCCGAGGGCGGCCCCACGCCCAGCGCCCAGGGCGGCGGCACCACCTGTGGGGGCGGGGCGGGCGGGGGCGCGGAGGCCGGGCTTCCCCGCCGGACGTGACGTCGCACCACCGCGCGCCTATCAGGGGCCTCCCCGCCCACAGCCGAATTCAGCATCCCTCGCATCCCGCCCCCACCGGCTCGCCCCGCTGTCCTGCACCCTGGCGGCGTGCCGTGGTCAGCTCCCGGGCGCCCGCGTCCGTTCGGCCCGCCGCCTCCCGCCTCGCCTGCGCCCCTGTACCCCGCCCCCGCCCTACTCAGCGCCTCTCCCGCCCCTCCTGTCACACCTGGTGTTCTCACGGGGAACGGTGGGGGGAATGTACGCGGGAAAGTAGCCAAGAGCCTCCGCCCCACCGGCTCCTTGCTCTATAGAGGGGCACGGACACTTAGTTGTTGGAGGTCTCCAGTCTGTGTTTGGTCTCCTCCACGTGATTCTTTGGATGCTCAAGAAACAAAAGCGCCGCCGACTGTTGGCCTGGGCTGCTGGGCGGCGGCAGGTGGCCCCTTGGAGAAGGGATGAGGTTGGACAGCAGCAGGTCAGACTGCTGGGTAACGCGGAGCGGGGGGAGAGACCAGCCGTGTCCGGCAGTTCCTCCAAGTCTTTCTCCCTGCGCTGCTGCCCGCCCCCCGACCCCGCTCCTCTCCCCTCGGCCGTAGGCGAACCCCACAGAGACCAGCAGGCTTGCCCAGGCCACAGCCCCGATGCCTGATTGGCCGAAATGGGAGGGAAGCAGTAGGTCGGCGCCGTGGCTGAAGGGCCCTCGGATAACCACCACGTGGCAGGGAGGGGGCGGAGTGGCAGAGGCCCACCGCACATAGGGTGCTCCTCCCCCTCGCTGGTTCCCCAGTGTGTAGGCCTTTCCGGCTGCCTCCCAGAGCTGGCTGCTCCCCTAACGGGGCGGCAGGGGTGGGGGTGGGGTTCCTCCGCCCCCCCCCCCACCACCCCGCACCTACCGCCTTACCGAGGGTGACTCACTGGCTCCCCGGCCGCGGGCGCCAGGGCCTGCTCCTGCTTGCCTGGGCCCAGGCACCCTCTCAGTGCCCGCCGCCCCCCCTCACCAGGCTCAGGCCACCCTCCCCGCACAAGCTCACTGCCAGCCCCAGGCTTCCCAGGAGCCAGCCTGGGGCTGAAACCCCCACCTTAAACCACCGCAGTCCAAGAGTTGCCCACTCTTCCTGTCGTTGTTGTCAGGGGCATCCCTGCTGCCTCCTCTTTATCACGGGCGGGGGGGGGGGCGCATTCCCAGGGTGGGGGTCAGTGGCTAGGGTGCTTCCCCACGCCAAACAGGAGCAGTGCCTGGTGGGCCCACTCAGGGGTGCGAAGGCTTCACCCCTGCAAGGCCGCTGCCCACCTCACAGGCCACTTGCAGTGGGGCCCTCCCCTGGTGAGCACAGTCCTGAGCCTCAGTGCAGAGGCCTGCACCCAACACCAAGGAAGACAGGAACGGCGTGGCCTCTGGTAGGCAGCGGGCCCTGCCGGCAGGGCGCAGGTGCCTTCTTGCTCTGGGGTCTGGGGCTCTGGCCCTTTGCCGCTCCCTGTTGGGTGGCCTCGTGGGTGCTCGTACTGGAGGCTGGGGCTGGGCCAGGCTGCGATGCCGGGTGGGGGCGAGCGGCGTTCCTCTAGGCTGTGCCGGGGAAGTGGCAGCTCGCCCCCCAAGGGCCAGTGCGGGTGTAGGGCAAAGGTGCAGGGTCAGGACTGGCTCCGGCTGCTCACCGGTCCTGCCCCATGCAAAGGACACGGAGGCCTGCGTTCAAGGCCGAACCGGACCCCACCGCTGACCATGTCCGCTGGGCTGCGGCACTGGCTTTGTTTCCGTGTCACTCCAGGTGGATCCCGGAGAGGAGGAGGGACAGGTGCTCTGCGCAGGACCCAGTGTGGAGCCAGCTCTGGGGGGCCCTGCTGGGGGGCCACGCCACAGTGTCAGCCCGTGGCCTCGAGGGACGGCAGGTGGGACAGTCCTCCCAGCTCTGGATGGGGCCAGCACCGGCCAGAGAGCCTTGACGACATGGAGCAGGGAGGCCAGGTGCAGGGACAACAGCTGCTAGGGGGTCACAGCTCGAGGTGGCTCTGCTGAAGCTGCCAGAGGCCACAGAGCCCCCTGCCCCGTCCCCACCCCAGGGGAGCGCCTCCGTTCCACAGGCGCGGACCCTGTTCCAGGGTTCCCGCTCGGGTCAGGCGGCTGGACGAGCTGCCCCAGCGCCGCTGTCTGACCTGGCTGTGCTCTGCCTGCTCGCCCTGGTCCCGCCAAGGCCCAGCCGCTCAGCTCGGACTGGGTCGCCACTGGCCAGGCTGGGGCCGAGTGGGCCGGCAGCCCTGGTGTGGGGAGACAGGGCCCTGGGGCCACGTGACGTGAGGGGGGAGCGAGGCAGCGAGTTGTTTACTCGAGTTGTCTTGCGGGGGAGTGATGCCTGGTGCGGGGTGGAGGAGAAAGAGCCATTCAGGGTCTCGGGAGCAGGGGTGTGGGCGCACCCACACTTCCGTCTCTTTGAGGAGTGA